>JAPZDY010000105.1:0-12208 GCA_029783645.1 Ctenochaetus hawaiiensis | reverse complement strand
GCCATGTATCAGCCTGCACAATTCCTGCAGACACAGTTTACAGCCCAGCCTCAGTACACACCACCACAGCTGCCACCCGAGCCACAGCCTCTTAGACAGCCAGTCCCAGTCCCAGTACCAGAGCTCCCAAAATTGATACACGACAGTGAGAGAGTTTGCTGACCTCAAGATGGCACTAGATCACCTGCTTGATCCCCACACTGAACTCTCTGAGCATTACAAATACCGTGTTCTTATGGAGCACCTGGTCCTGGATGAGGCTAAGCTGATTGCCCAAGCCTGCAGGCATTATGCCCAGCCATATACTATCGCCATGCAGGCCCTCCAACGTCAGTATGGACAGCCACATCAACTCACCCAAGGGGAGATCGCAGCTATCCTTAACTCTCCTGACATCAAACCTGGAGACTCTAAGACCTTCCAGAGCTTCGCTCTTCGTGTTGACCTGCTGGTGGGAATGTTGACATCGCTAGAAGGGCCTTCTGAGTAAACTCCCAAGACACTCCAGAGACAGCTTCGTGGAGCACCTAGAGGCTCAAGGTCGGCTCAACACAAACAGCTTGAACCCGTACAACCTAAGAGACCTCGCTGATTGGTTAAAGGCCAAGGCTGAAGCTCAACGGCTGTCCGCCAGGATGGCACAGCGTCATCGGACCGAAGCAGCACCACCGTCTAAAGCAGACAAGTCAGCTGCTCCTTTCAAGACTCGCAACCAGGCCATTTCAGTTTATCATGGTTCTGATAAGCCAAAATTTGACAACTGCCAGCCAGCAGAGAACAACCAGTCAGAGTTTAAGCAGCAGAAATTTAAGAGGATGTGTCTCTTCTGTAAGAGTGCCGAGCATTATCTCTCACAGTGCCCAGACATCGTCCAGCGCTTGCCTGAAGAGATCGAAAAGTGGATTACAGCTGGTAAGCGATGTCGCAATTGTGGTCGAACTAACCACAAGCCAGACTCCTGCACTTTGAAGAAAGCATGCAGTGAACGCCAAGAGATCCACCTCAGGGTGCTACATGCCATCGCCAAACAGGGTCCCCGTGTCTACCTGATCACTCCAAAGGATCGTGCCGTGTCTGCCAATCCCAGGCAGCGGGGGACAGTGTACCTCAAGGTGGCACCAGTCATCATCAGTCAAGGGAGTAAGTCGCTTCAAACTTATGCCATCTTGGACGATGGAGCTGAACGCACTATTATACTGCCGGCTGCTGTGAGACACTTGGGACTGAGAGGTGAGACTGAATCACTTGCCCTTCGGACCATACGTCAAGAAGTGACCTGCCTGACTGGATCTTCGGTCAACTTCCATGTGGCTCCTCTATCACAGCCCACCAAACAGTACTTGATTGAAGATGCCTTCTCATCGAATCAGTTAGCCTTGTCAGAGCAAACATATCCTGTGGCTGCTCTTCAGAAACGATATCGCCATCTGAGGGGCATCCCAATTCAGGGCTTCAGTAAAGCACAACCACTGCTTCTGCTTGGAGCTGATTGCACCCACCTTATCACCGCCAAGGAGCCTGTCAGGTTTGGCCCCAAAGGTGCTCCTGCAGCTGTTCACACCGCCCTCAGCTGGGTCCTCCAAGGTGCAGATGGTTCAGTGTCACAAGCCTCATCATGCTACTTCACCGCCCTCAAGCCAGTGTCAGATAATCTCTACCAACATGTGGAACGCTTATGGCAGCTGGATGTACTACTGTTTCGGAGTGAGCGACTGGCAGTGCGGTCCCGTTTGGATCAAGAGGCTGTTAACATTCTGGAAACTCGCACTAAGAGGGTGAAAGTTGGTGACATCTTCCGGTATGCCACACCTCTGCTCCGCATTAAGGATGCCCCACCATTAAAGGCTACTGCGGAAGCAGTCCTCCCCCTGCTCCGTAGCACAGAGCGACGACTGGAGAAAGAGCCAGCTAGAGCCAGCTAGAGCCAGCTAGAGCCAGCTAGAGCCAGCTAGAGCCAGCTAGAGCCAGCTAGAGCCAGGATACATGAGGCAGAGATCAAGAAGCTTATTGATGGAGGGTGCGTCACCAAACTTTCAGCAGAAGAGGTTAGCAGTTCCAGAGAGTCGTGGTTCATCCCACATCACCTTGTCCACCATAATGGAAAGGATCGGTTGGTGTTCGACTGCTCCTTCTCTTACTGCGGCCTCTCTCTCAATGAGCAACTGCTCCCAGGTCCAACCCTTGGTCCATCACTCATCGGCGTCCTCCTGCGGTTCCGGCAGTACACAGTTGCAATAAGTGGGGATATCCGGGCGATGTTCCACCAGGTTTGCCTGCTCCCGGAGGATCAGCCATTGATGAGGTTCATCTGGAGGAACCTACGACGAGATGCTGAGCCTGATGTTTACCAGTGGCAAGTCTTACCCTTCGGCACGACCAGCAGTCCATGCTGCGCCACGTTTGCACTGCAGAAGCATGTTAAGGACACAGTAGAGGGGAATGAGGATATCTTGCAGTCCTTGGAGCAGTCGTTCTATGTAGACAACTGTCTACAGAGTTTGTCTACAATCGAAGCTGCCAAACTCCTTGTGGATAAAATGAGGCAGTGCCTCGCGTCTGGGGGTTTTGAGATCAGGCAGTGGGCCAGCAATGTTCCTGCTGTGGTGTCCCATCTACCATCCACTGCCAGATCAGAGAGCGCCGAGCTGTGGTTGGCTGAAAAACAGACTGATCCCCAGGAACCAGCTCTGGGCTTGCGGTGGCATTGTCCAACTGACCAACTTGGATTCCGCTCCAAAGCTACGGAAGGAAAGACCCCCCACCATGAGACACATCTATAAGGTGCTAGCCCGACAGTACGATCCTCTTGGAGTGATTATCCCCTACACAACACGTGCCAAGATTCTTGTCCAGAAGCTGTGGGCAAAAAAGAGGGGCTGGGATGACCCAAACCTTCCCCCTGATATCATCGAGGCCTGGGCTACCTGGGAGCAAGAACTTCCTGAGCTGGGAAACATCACCTTACCACGAACCTATGCGCCGCCAGAGGTCGCCACTGAAACCACAGAATACACTCTGCACATCTTCTGCGATGCTTCAGAGCAAGCCTACGGGTCCGTTGCTTACCTCACAACCCAGGTAAACGACATAATTCACGTCTCATTTGTGATGGCCAGGTCCAGAGTAGCCCCAAAGCGCCAGCAGTCGATGCCACGGCTGGAGCTCTGTGCAGCATTGACTGGAGCTCAGTTGTCCTCTCTCATCCACCAAGAGCTCACTCTCAACATAACCCAGACCTTCTTATGGACAGACTCCACTGCAGTCTTAACCTGGATGACATCTGAATCATGCAGGTTCAAGGTCTTCGTCGGGACACGGATCTCTGAGATTCAAGAGTTGACAGCTAAGCACACCTGGCGGTATGTCAACACTGCCAACAATCCCGCCAATGACCTAACCCGTGGCAAGACTTTGGCTGAGCTGGCCCCATCAAGTAGATGGATTCAGGGACCACCATTCCTGCGTGCCTCGTCTGACAAGTGGCCTTCACTTCCTTCCTTAGCAGAGCAAGAAGATACCTCTGAGCTAAAGCGAAGCACTTTCTGTGGCCTCTCGCAGACAAGCAAGGGACCCCAGATTCCAGATGTCACAGGGTTCAATAGTTGGACTGACCTGGTTAAAGCTACTCAGGAGACAGTTGTTGAACCCTCCTCACCTAAGCCCAAACCTGGTGATGCTGAGATCATCCTGCTTAAGGCCAGCCAAGCAGACTGCTTCGAAGAGGACATTAATTGTCTCAAGGTGGGTAAGCCAGTGCCACCCAGCAGTAAGCTAAGCATGCTCTCTCCAGAGATGGATCCCACCACAGGCCTCATTCGTGTCGGTGGACGTTTTCGGAAGATGGACAGTTCCTGCGATGCTGAAATCCACCCCATAGTTCTCAATCCTCGCCATGCGGTGACGAGACTTCTCATCCAGGATTTTGACAAGCGCTTACTTCACCCAGGGCCTGATCGTGTCTATGCTGAGGTCAGATGTCAGTATTGGGTCCTGCGAGGGAGACAAGCAATAAAGAATCATCAGAGGTCCTGCACTGAATGCAGGAAGTGGAGGGGTAAGCCAGTTGTGCCCAAGATGGCGGACCTTCCTCCTGCACGCCTGCGGATCCTCAAACCTCCATTCTTCTCTACTGGTATTGACTGTTTTGGCCCATACATAGTGAAGGTTGGCCGGCGCAATGAGAAGCGTTGGGGAGTTATCTTCAAGTGCTTAACAACTCGGTGTGTCCACCTGGATCTACTGGTCAACCTGGATGCAGATTCCTTCCTCATGGCGCTTCGAAGGTTCATCACTCGCCGAGGAACCCCTTCAGAGATCCTCTCGGACCAGGGGACAAACTTTCGAGGCGCAGAGAGGGAACTACGAGAGGCCTTTGCTGCAATGGAGCCGCACCTTCAAGAAAGACTTGTCAAGCAGCGGATCAAGTTCCAGTTTAATCCTCCAGCATCACCCCATTTCGGTGGCGCCTGGGAGCGCGAGATCCGGTCTGTGAAACATGCCCTGCAGGTTGTCATCGGCACCCAACCTCTACCCGAAGAAGTCCTGCAGACCCTCCTGATTGAGGTAGAAGGCATCCTCAATGCCAAACCTTTGGGATATGTGTCGTCGGACATCGCGGATCCGGATCCCGTGACGCCCAGTATGTTGCTGATGGGGCGGCGGGATGCCTCCCTGCCACAAGTATCCTACGCTGCAGACACCCTCACAAAGAGACGGTGGCGCCACTGCCAGGTGATGGTGGACCACTTCTGGGCACGGTTTCTTCGGCATTACCTGCCATCTCTTCAAGTACGCCAGAAGTGGCGACAACCTGCTGACAACATTGCCAAAGACACCGTGGTGATTATCGTCGACCCTCAGCTACCACGAGCTCACTGGCCTGTTGGTAAAGTGGTGAAGCTGAAGGCCAGTTCTGATGGATGTATCCGCTCAGCCGAGGTCCAGGTTGGGGACAAGACTTACCTGCGACCAGTGGCACGGCTGGTCCAGTTACCGGCCGTTCTGGATGACTGAACTGACTCTGAGACTTTGGTTTAGGAAATTTAAGTTCTTACATAATAGCCATGCTATTCTGGGGGCGGCTGTTATAAATTTCCTATGTTTTCAATTGTGTTACATTGAGAGCAGTTTAGGAGCTTTCTGTTCAGGCACCTCAGTGGGCAGCCCGGGGTCCTTAGAACTTGTTGTGATTCGTTCAGGCACTTATGCAGGCAGCTTGGGGTCCTTAAGAGTTATAGTCAGAACGGAGATTACCGCGAACGTATTCGGAGGAGTTCTAAAGTATCTCAAGTTGGCTGTGATGCGTTCTTGAAGATGTAAGTGAACTGTCAGATAACAGATGATGTTTAATGAGTGTTTATCTTTTATATGGACTTCTCAGACGGCATATTTTCTGTTGTTTATGTGACGAAGTAGAGTATAATCCTCTGTGCTACATTGCTAACGCTACATAGCCACGTAAATGCTGTATTTAAGTCCGGTGGACATTTTCTAATTTGTGCCTTTGTTTTATTATTATTTACAGAAATACCATACACTGTCAACTCATATGGTTGAGATGCTAAACAGCTACTGTTTGACTCAGTGTAGTCCATCTTTACATACTCCTCGTGTAGTCTCCATACCTCCTGCTGACATTGTACTGCTGCAAAAGTGAGAAAGAGCTGAACTGTGAACTGTGTGTCGTCGTTTCACTCTCTGACCGGAGTATTTGAGTGGATGAGGTGTCTCAGCACTCTTCTAAATAACAATACAGTCCAGCCTATCGCTAATAATATGTCTTAGTTGAACTAACACTCAAAATGATTAAATAAAAGATGGATGAAAACGTAGAACAGGTTTAACGCTCTTCTTTAAGCGACAGAACAATTGAACCAAAATCCAAATGCAGAAGCAGCTGATCAGTTTGAAATACCTCGGACTCCTTCGTGCCAAATAAAGCTCACCAAGGTCAAATTTACCATCGTTGAACTCACAAAACTGTGAATATTTTCTCCAATTAGAACAGTCTTTGCAGCAATTAAATCAACCCTTGCAGCAGTGAGGGAGGGGCGGTGGAAGGGATGGAGGGTGCCGAGGGAGAGGGGGGTGAATCTCAGCCGCTTGAAGGAGAGAGGTGTCACCCCTTTAACATTTTAGAAATAAGGCGCATGTTGAACCCTCCTCCACCCGAAAGCACACCCCATTTTTCTACGTTTTACCTCAACATCACGGAGGGCTTTCGTAAAACGATTGAATGAGCCGTCTCAGAAGGCAGACCAGGCGATGTGATAGTTTGAACTGATATGCAAACTGTTATGCAAACACGTATTAGTCACTCTCACCGAGGAAGATGATGATCCCTTCACTGCTTTTCAGAACTTACTGGATAGGTAAATGCAATCTAACAGAGAGATTACGAGCAACCCCATCCTCGTATTAGTCACGCAACTGGTGCAAAACACCAGAGGCGGTGCTAAACGGAAGCTTGAAAAAACCTTAGACGTTGAGATCTTGGCGAAAAAAAAAATCTCGTCATTGGTACATGATAGGCGATAGGCAGGATCAACTCTGTTTAGCCATCAGTGTCGCTTACCTCCTCCATCCTACATTCACCGATAGCCAGGCCGTGCAGTATGGAAAAGAGTTACAACACTGAACCGGCCTGAACGATCAAACCCCCATGACTTTCTGCCACGTTCACAAATTTGTAAAGATTGTCAAATATAAAATTGTAGAGTTGTATCGAAACGAGGAGGAAAGAACCCTCTCTGTTTGAAACAGACTTCCCCTAACCGGCTAAAGCTCTGTTCCTGTTTCTATTCCAAAACCACTACTACGGTGTAAAAAAAACCCTCAAGGCTTTTTTCGGGAGCAGATAAGTGTGTGATAATTGCTTTAAAAAGGTTATAGCGATCGTGACATACACCGATGTCATGGTTTCTGTCCCGTCTGCCAAGAAGATATTTGCACTCAAGAAAACCCCAGCCCCGTCGTTTGTCTCAGCTGGCGCAGGTGTTGTTTCTAGAGACCTGTGGCCAGTGTATACGTCAGTAACTGTGACTTGATTAAAAAAAAAATGTTTAAAATGCCACAACTTATATCGAGTGCTGTTGACTAAAGAGTGTGTCTGCTCAGGTACAGGAAGTCGCAGCAGCGGGGTACTGTTTTTATAGCTCACAATGCCAAAGGCTTTGACAGCTACTCCTCAATGAAATGAGAGAGCTGGGTTTAGAACCCTCGATCATCATGCAAGGCAGTAAAGTACTCTGTTTAGAAGTTATCGATTTCGAGTTAAAATTTATCGACTCGTTGTCTTTCCTCACCATGCGTCTCAGCGCTATGCCTAAAGCCTTAGGTTTCACGGATCGTAGCAAGGACTACTTTCCCCATATTTTCAGTTCAGAGGAGTGTCTCAGCAATATAGGCCCTTACCCCAACTCTCATTATTAAAGCATAGAGCACATGACCTCGGTTGAGCAGGAAGCCTTTTCTGTCTGGTACAGAGAAGCAGCCTGAGGTAACTTTAACTTTGAAGAGAAAGCTCAACATTACTGTAAAAACGTCAATATTCTCCTTAAGGGCTGCGGTAAATTCAGATGTCAGTTTATTGATGAAACGGGCGTGGATCCTTTCAGCTGCATCACTATCGCCTCGGCTTCCATGAGAGTGTTTATCACCAATTTCCTCTCTCTTAACACCCTGGCCATACTTTTCCCCAAAGACTACTGATGTTGCTGCAAAAGGTATTCTCTCACATCCATCCATCCAATGGTTGGAGTGGGAGGCGCACTGCAAAAATATCTGCATCCAACACGCCTTAAACAGGGGGAAATAAAAATTGATTGTTACTGTGTCAATGGTTACGCCAAGATCGAGGGTGTAAAGTATGCATGGAAGTTTCAAGGATACTTCTATCACAGATTTCCCTCTTGTTTTGAGCCCCACAACATCTCCCCCTTAATGGGGACTCGCTTCGAGAAACTGCACGCGGTTAGCGAAGAGAGATTACGGATGTTGAAGGCTGTACACGGTCTCTGCTTCGTGGTTATGCGAGAACACGAATGGATAGAGATAACTAAAATGCATCCGGGGTTCCTGCGGGGTTTTCAAGCACCTGAACCTCTGTCTCTTCGTCAGGTCCTTTTTGGGGGTAGGATGAGTGCTTTCAGGTTGAGGTACACGGCGAGTCTGGACTAAAAGGTGCATCATGTCAACTTTACTTCCCTGTATCCGTAAGTCAGTTGTAGCTTTCCTTACCCTCTAGGACACCCCACCATCATCTGCAAAAACTTTGACTCGTCTCAAAAGCACTTCGGCCTCATCAGGGCTGTAGTCAACCCACCTCGCGGGCTCTATTTCTCCGTCTTACCTTACAAATTAGTGTTCACCCTCTGCCACACCTGCGCTGAAATCAATAATCAACACAGTCCTTGCCGACACGACAACGAGGCTAGAGCTTTGACAGAGGTTTGGGTCACTGCCGAACTGAAAAAGCCCTAGAGCTAGGCTACAAACAAAGGTGTGGCACTTTGAGAACAGGGACAGTTACATTTTTGTCAAGTACAAGCACAACTTTCTGAAGGGTAAACAGGAATCTTTGGGGTATCCGGCCGGGACAACACATCAGGAAAGCAGGGAACGATACATCAAGGACTATGAGAGGCAGCAGGGCATTCTGTTATAGGCTGATAAAATCGAAGTCAACCCCGCCAAGAGACAGGTGTCTAAACTGTGTCTCAACAGCTTTTGGGGTAAATTTGAACAGAGAAGCAATCTCACTCAAACCACCTTCATAACCAAACCCAAACATCCAGATGATGTTTCGGGCCATATGACATCAAAAACGTCCGTGTCATCAGTGACAAAATGGCGGTGCTTCAGTGGAATCACAACGAACATAGCGTCGTACCCCCTGGCAGAGTCAACGTTTCTGACCATGTTCGCGTGTAACGTACGCGTGTCTGACCATGTACAGTTACCTGCAGAGGCTGCAGAAAAGAGTCCTCTATACGGATACCGACAGTCTGATTTACGTAGTTAGAGACGGGGAGACTACTTTAGAACTGGGGGACTACTTAGATCAATTGACAGATGAGTTGCAGGGGGATAGTATTCAGGATTTTATGATGGCTGTTCGAAGACTTACACGTACCAAACCAGAGATAAGAAAAAGTAGTGATGTGCATCAAAGGCATCACTCAAACCAGGGAATGCTGCGAGCTCATCAACTTTGACAGCTTCAAGGAGTTGATTGAGGATTACCTAAAAGACTATAAAGAGGGTGTGATAAACATCCTGATACTGATAAAAAGGGATTTTGCCTAAAAAATTAAACATTTCAGAAAAAGTTTAGAGTTGTGTACAACCTCTTTAAAGATGGAAAAACCGAGCCTTTTGGCTTTTAGGTAACAATGTGAAGGAGATCGATTTTGACCCTTTCTGTGTCTTTTTCATGATTGTGGGACCGAGTGGGTGTGGGAAAACCTATTTCATAAAAAGTGTACTGGAAAACTGAACATGTGATAAATGCTATGCCTGAAAACATTGTTTGGATTTATACTTCTTTTCAACTTATGTACACAGAGCTGCAGAAGATGAATAAAAGTGTTAAATTTGTCAAAGGACTACCTGATTCTTTTGAAGATGAAAACCTGTTTCCTCCTGACCAGAACCATTTGATTATCCTGGACAATCTGATTTTCCAAGCTTCTGATCATCCTGAAGTGGTTAACGTATTCACACAGTACAGACATCATCGAAACATGAGCATTATGATGTTGACTGTTTTTCATCAGGGTAAACACAGTCACACCATTAGTCTGAACAGCAATTATCTGGGGTCCATTTCACAAAGCAGGTTCAACAAACTCTGAGTCTAACCCTGAACTCTGAGTTAATCTACTCTGAGATAGGAAATTATGAGTTTTCGGTTCCAGAACAACTGATTTGAGTTAGTTTAATCAACTCGGAGTAGGTTTACCTGGAGTTATGTGTGTGCACCACAACTATAAAAAGACAGCATCAATGAGCCCCAATTTGATGAGTCACCATGGCAACAGGGAAGAGGAGATCTACGTTTTTTACCCCACTAGAATTGGATATCTTAATGCGCTCATTTGGTGAGTTTGAACATGTTTTTAGAAAGAAGTGCAACACCGCTGCAGCTGCAAAAGAGAGGGAGTCAATGCATATGTTTACATGCAGTCCTTTGCGATCACAATAATGTTACAGGAGAAAACTGCTTGAATGGTAGCCTATTAATTTATTCCATTTAGGTGCAATCCAGCTGGGGAGAAGCACGCTTGGCAGCAGCTTAAGATGAAATATAAAAACATTGTTCAAACAGGTAAGACCTTGGCATAATCTCATGGGTGTACGTCATTACATTGTAAAGTAAATGTTAAGTGGCTGTTTGACTGTGCAGTTGTTTTATCCCCAGCATAATGCTGTTTTCACACACATAAATGTCTTCTCATCTATATCATGTTCTGTCAAATAATTAAATCTATTTAAACTAACATAGACTTCTACTCAGCCAACAGAAAGAAGGCAGATGCCCATAAAACGGGTGGTGGCCCAGCATCGCCACCTCTAAAGGAGGCAGAGGACCTGGCCCTAAGCCAGAATTTAGGAAGGCCAGTGGCTGAGGGAATCCCTAGAGGGAGCTCATCCTCTGAGCCCACCCCTCAAGACACAAGTGCCTTTATAAAATTGTAATATGCCTAGGCCTATATGTCTTTTTTAAACCTATTCATAAAAATATTTATTTCCCTTTCATGTCTGTGAATGTTCTCATTCATCCAGGTCATAGTTATTCTGGGCAAATAAATCAAAGGCAGCTGGACTCAGTAATATGTCAGTCGTTTGGAGTCGTTAGAGTCAGAGTGGTTGGAGACACATGAGGCCAGTCCTGAACAACAGTCGTTAGGCATATTACTGACATATTACTGAGTCCAGTTGTCTTCGATTTATTTGCCCAGAATTCCCCTTCATGTCTTTTTTTTTTCTTTTGTCTCAACAGATTCTGATGGTGTTATCTGCCTGGTGGAGCCCCCTAACACCACAACAGACCTTGTAACTGTAAGTAATCAATACCTCAAAGATTTTGCCAAATGGTAGTTTAAGTATACTGAAACATATCACTCACCTAGGATGAAGAGCAACTGGAAACTGTTTCTGCTGCCTTTACAGAGGGGGATCCAGAAAGGCCTATGGAGGTAACATCTTGATTTGTTACTGATAGATCTCTTCCCATTTACATTTCTTAACATTCTGGTGGAATATAAAATGTGACATTTAGCCTACACTGAAGTATTAACACGTTCTCATCCTTTTTAACGGGGCATGGCTGGGCAGCAGCAGGAGGGTCCCTCAACTTCAACTGCACAGATTGACACAGTGAGATGGATGTTCAGTAAACACCAGAGGTTCATTCTGTGGAATTCATGTGCAACTGTATAATTTAATGTCCCCCTTATGTATTCCCAGTTACCAGTAAAAGAGATTTACAAAATTCACCTGCTGAAAAAAATCCAAAAAACGACAAAGAAATGCAATACTTGGACTGCCAGATTAGGAGGGCAGATCTAGAAATTGAAATACTGGAGCACAAGTTAAGGTAGGTGCATGGTCACAGGTGAGTTATGTTAATTATGTTAACTTTTGGAACATTAACTAAACTAGCTAGACCAAATGAAATGTGTATTATGTCTTTATTTGACTGCTGTGGTGGTGGTGATGATGGTGACTTAATCTCTGAAGTGGTTATGGCATATGGTGTCTCTGACTGCTCTGCTGTCCTGCATAGCTGGCAGTTGGATGGGGTCATCATCAGGGTCTTCAATTTGTAGGACAGGGTGTTGCTCTCCTAATAGTGGCAATATTATGAAGAACCACACATGCCACAATAATATCACAGGCCCTCTCAGGGGTCACCCTTAGGTGACGTAGGCACTGAAAACAGGCTTTCGGCAGACGAATGGTCATCTCCACCCGGGCTCTCGTCCTGCAGTGAGCCCAGTTGAAGTTCTGTTGGGGGCCTGGTTCAGGGTCAGGGTAAGGGGTCGGCAGCCTAGGTTGGCATATGTAACCTCTGTCACCCAGCAGAAAGCCATCAAATGCCCCTGTAATGTATAGTGGATACATTAGAGCAGTGGTTCCCAAACTTTTTGTGCCCAAGGCACACCAAAGGACAAGTAAAAATCTCAAGGCACACCTATTGTGTCAA
>JAPZDY010000104.1:0-13765 GCA_029783645.1 Ctenochaetus hawaiiensis | reverse complement strand
ATTTTTACCTCATCTTTTGTTATTAACCTTTGAGGTCATGGAAATTGAATTTCTTTCAGTCAAGTTAAAACAAAGGAGGCTCATTAATGTTGGCACACACAAAGAGACAAGCACTTAAGCACCCTTTTGTCAGTGTCTTAAGGCTTCAACCAGCTTTCTGTCTCAAAGCTTAACTTTATGTTGTTAATTAGCATGTTCTCCTCTCATGTAGGTTGCA
Organism: Ctenochaetus hawaiiensis; assembly: GCA_029783645.1. Classification (NCBI taxonomy): domain Eukaryota; kingdom Metazoa; phylum Chordata; class Actinopteri; order Acanthuriformes; family Acanthuridae; genus Ctenochaetus; species Ctenochaetus hawaiiensis. Next base: position 13,548 of record JAPZDY010000104.1, on the reverse strand, counting down.
TGAGAGGAGGACTTTAAAACCTACAGATGAAAAAAATCTGTTTATTGCGCCTTTAAGATTTGCTTGGTGGGTGAAATGTTTCTTGCACACCCGTCCAAAGTCCATGATATCTTTCTATTAAAGTTGCCTGGTCAGTCATTGACATTTCACTCTGGCTGACAACAGCAACGTCAGATGAAAAAAACATGTTACTGATGACAAGGATACATTCAATAGTTAACTTTCCCAACACTCTCCCTGTTTCCCTCATTCTGACAGCTCCATCCTCTCCCCAGGGTGTCAAACCCAAACCTGATGACCACCTCTTCCTGTCACAGCAGGAAAAGAGAAGCTGTCAGGTTTCCTCCTGTGCACTCACCAGAGAGGGGAAAACTTTGTTAGCTGAGAGTGTTGCTTGCTTGTTTTTTGAGCTCTCAGTCCCTATGCATTGGATGTTTGTATGCTTTTATCATCTTTTAAAAGTCTTCTTTTGGCCATTGATTTAGCAGCACTGATCAGCTACCAACCTGTTAAACCATGTAAGTACAGATATCTCAGATATGAGGAAAACAAAAGGTGCTCATGCAGTTCACTGGCATTCATAAAAAGCTGGTTGACAAAAAAAGGTTACCTTTCAAGGTCTCAGCATACATGTTTTTTTCCACCAAAACTCATACATACAAACAAAAACTATAGAACGTGGATAGACTGGCTTTGATTTTCTACTGTTCCTTTCATTTATCTCTCTTTTCTAATGGACTTCTCCTGGTAAAACTAAAGAATATGTTATGAGGAGAAATGACATCTGATCAGATTAACGCATCCTAAGAAAAAAAAAAAAATGCATCCAGTGTGGCTCTTGATTCAGTTCAAGAAATCTACTAAATGGAAGAAGTCTGGGCCTCTTTGTGGTAAATATCACTCAGCTATAATATCACACAGCATTAGACTGTGAAACTGAGGCTGTGGTGAGCTGCTTTAGAGCCATTACAGCACTGTGTGTACTACATTATACAAACAAGACACTCTGAGGCAAAGCTTTATGTCAACAATAAAACCACTGAACCTGAAAATTTCAAGAAAAATGCATCTTCTGTCCTTCTCACACTGCCATCTCATCTGTCATTAAATTTTACCCATTTTACCAAAATTCATGCCATACCTACCTCACTAAAGTTTACAAGAATTCAGCAAGATATTTTAGGTATAGGTGGAAAGAACGATTTGTAGTGACTTTTTTGAAAAAACTTGCCAAAAGCCAATTTGTATTTATGCCTATACAAACTGTTTTATTTATCAATAGTCTTCAAATTACGACAAAGACAAAAAAAATATTGTAATGTCAGCAAGCAAGATCCAGTTTTGTGTGCTTGCTCTTGTGGGAATAACGGCCATGCTGGAATAAGTAATAAGCAGAGTGAGAGAGAGAGAGAGACAATGAGGGACAGAGAGACAGAGAGAGAGATGATCCTTTCATCCATTACTCAATGGTGCGATTGTTCCAGCAGCATCAATAACAGAGCTTCCCAGCAGGAGCTGGATCCATCCAACTAGTTAAGGATGACAATGGCTCCTCTCTTCTCCTCAGTTTTGTGTTGGACACAAATAAGATTGAATGACCACGTCCCATGGTGTCCTGACTCCGTCAAGTGTAACATTAACCTTATGCACACTAAGACACACTTTGCCAAGTTTGAGAGAGTTCACACTGCAATTGATTACACTGGAGACTCAGTACAGCAAACAGTATGAAGTAACCATATTAAAAAACTGAATAAAATTCAGGCAGAGATTGAGAGAAGCAGATTGCCACCAATTTCGTAATCCTCCTAACACAGAAACCTTTTGATCTTTTCTTATCAATAAATACTGATACGGTCGTAATTGAGTTATATGTCAAAGGGTTAGTACATTTTTTCTTAACATCCGCATAACTGAGCAACAGAAGGAAGCTCGGGCTTGGGTGTGCTTTTCCTTTAATGTTACAAAGTTTCTCTGTAACATGAGGCAAGACTGAGGTTGTTTATGTGGTGAAAGGGATGAAGCAGCAGACGTCTGCGGGCCTACATAAACATTGGATTTTGATTGACACTATTGTCATTCCCACACAATAAGCCTGAAAAAGAAGAATCAGCACTCAATCAGAGTATAACCCCCTCGGGCTGTGACCTCTAAAAATGGGCTATGAACAGCACTAATCTTTAGTCTGATGCAATAATAATGCCAACGCCAAAACAAACAACCTTTAGCTCATAAGTTATGAATAAGCTGTCTTAGGTAAAGTAAACTTAAATTAAAATATAAATCATCTCAGATACATAATGGCATTACCCAGACATGGAGCTTATGTGCCAAACAGTGATGTACTTTCCCATTTGATTGGTGGAGGCTGTGAAGCCACAATCGCAGCCAAGCTCAGCTGATACAGTTGTCAAATGCCCTAATGGCACAAACTAATTAGCCAAACCAATGAACTGTTCGACCTCTTATAACCCAATTAACCACCACCACATCAAGTTCTGCTCTCAATTTAAACATTTAAAAATTACTCTTCATAACTGTACATTGTGACTCACTGCACAGTACTTACTATAAAAAGAAAATCATGCTTAAAAACTGATTTGATGTCACTCCTGTTACTTCTGTCTTCCAAAACAGGTGTGAAGAACACCAGGAGCAAATGACAGGAGCTAAGCTTTCATTGAACCCCAACAATGACCGGTGTGTTGCCAACATGCCAAATTGATTAGAGCACACATGGCCAAACTGCCTCTTTAGTTAAAATATAACCAGAGCAAAACAGCATTAGCAATCTATTTTAATGGAATAATCTCTGGTGTAACTCAGCGAAAAAAAGGAAAGACACTGAATCTGTTAACACATAAGGATGTTGTTTACTACTAAATCTGTTTAATAATCATATATTAATATGGTGTGAGGTTCAGTTAAAAACAGCAGGTAGAAATATTCTTCAGAAATCTATTTTTTATTCCTATACACTGAGAATATTTTAGAGTTTTCATTTTTACTGAAGTAAAAAGTGAGTCACTACCTCTACTTTTACCAGTTTTTTTTTTAATACCAGGTGTGAACTATTGTCATTTCTGGTGATAGGCTATTGGATATAAATATAACCATAATTACAATCACATATTATCAAAAACTGAGTTAAACACTATGTGTGTATATAATATATGTATATAGATATAGATATATATATATATTTTAAACTAGAATTACATTGTTGTGGTTGTATGCCTCTGCCGACCACCTTAAGTTTCAGTTTATATCTATGGCAGATCTTTTAGATATATGAGGTGAAAGGTTCTTACTCAAGCTGTAATAACTTGTTCAAAATGCAGTCTGCAGTTTCTATGAGCGTATCAGGCCATTATTTGAAGTAGTTTCCTTTGTAGTCTGGCAGAGGGCAATTTAAAATTTCACTATGATGGCAAAGCCACCAACGAGAAGGCAGCTGTCTTACTTCTCAGTGACAACAAATCTCTCACCTGCTAGCTAACCACCCAACGTAGGCAGCTGAGGAACCACAGATGAGCAAGCAACAGCAAGTTTGACTGCATATTATTATATTAAGTATATATATTGAATTTATCACAACCGATTACAGATCATTTGAAATTTGTTCAATTATGATTTTTGAGCAAGTGAGTGAGTGATTTTTTTCAGTGATATCCTTAATAAGTTATGGCCAAAACATTTTTTGTGTGGTCGCAGTGATCTTAACCTATGACCACCAAATTCTCATCGGTTCATTACTGATTCCAAGTAAATATTTGTTCCTCATCTGAGGAAAATCCCTCAAGGCGTTGTTGAGATACTACACTCACAAGAATGAGCCAATCATTTGGGTAACAGTGATCTTGACCTTTGACCATCATAATCTAATCATTCTATCTTTGAGCTGAAGTGGAACTTGTTTTAATGGGACGTAGGGAGGGGCAACCTGAAAACATAATAAACCAGCCAAGGTTTCTATCAGCATTATTTGTTTTGACAAGTAAAAGTACAAAACCCCCAAGTATTTGATTTACAATTTTCCAAAAGCCAGAAAACCATTAATGTCTCCCACTGGAGGAGTTGGTACTAAACAATGTCTCAACATTTTTAGTTGAATAATTTAACCTAAATGATTATCAAAATAGTTGCCAGTTAATTTTCTTTAAAACAACTGGACTAGATATTTGAGCAGCAGTTGACTTAAGACTGTTGTTCCATGGTGCAGATTGTGTCGTTGTAAAAGGTGAAACCCCTTCAGAAAAAAATAAAAAACAACACAGACTGTGAATGTCAGTGTGGAGAGAAAATATGTAGATGAAGCAGGAAGTCAAACAGGACAAAGGGGAGTGAGATGTGCTGCTGTGTCCTATCAGCATGCATATCTGTAAACTGTGTGCATGTGTGTCAAATCAAATACAAGTGTGTGTGTGTGTGTGTGTGTGTGTGTGTAGATAGACACAGATGTTTACTACTTGCTATTTGCCTGATGGGAAAATTTCACTTAGACTGAAATATGACTGGATGACTTCTTGAGGCTTTGCGGTGCTTATCTCCACATCGTTCAAGGTTACTCATTGGAATGCAGGAACCAAACAAGGTCGTGCTTTGCTAAACTGGTACGGCGAGGTGATAATCCGCAAACTTTCCATGTTAATAAATTAAAGCTTTGCTGAAAATAGACTTCAGCAGCAACTCTTTGTTAACTTATTTTTCGAAGACTCTGTGTGTTAGGCAACAGGCAACATCAATCATCATGGCTGACTTAAGTCTATCTTTGCATGCACAAAAAGACCAACTTATATGCAGAAATAATAAAAGAAAAGCTGTTAAAATGCAGCTAGTCTTTTATCACATTTTCTCCTCTTTTCCTTACTACATTATTTTATCCAACCAAATGTATAAGTGATGCATGATGTTAGAGTCTAAAGAGTTTTTGTCTTTGCTTTGTCTCAGCTCTTGGGCTGATTATACCCAAGACAAAAGTCTCTTTGGTGAGAGCGCACAGTGAAAATGTGAAGGAATTTTTTCACAGATTTCAAAATCTGTAAAAAAAAAAAATTTAAATGGTAGGGAAACCTTGATATTATAAACTGCTGACACAATTTGACAATTGTGTTATTTTCTGTTTGTATGATCAAAAAACATGATTTCATCCATGTTTTCTGCAATTTGAAAAGCATTGCAAGTAGCTCCAGAGGGCTCCTCCAGTCTTCTCCTAAGAGCATTTCTGATGTCAGCCTTTGGCCTGTCACAATAAAATCCTGTCTATGAGTATTTAAAATTTCTGTACAGTGTATTGGCATGTGCTAAGGCTTTAGATTCATTAATCTGTTACTTGAGCTGCACCTCTCACATCATATTTCATGGTCTGACTTACACTTTTAGTGACTCTGACTGTAATCAGGGAAAGAGCCACAAGATATTTGGCATCTTCAACGATATGCAGGGAGTTGGCTATAGTTACGAGGTGTCAAACCAGTTTTCAGTCAGCTTTACAACTGTTGCACTCGTAGCTTGCAAACGTTTATCTTTAAATCCGTCAAATCAGTCTTTTCAGAGTCATTTCCACAATCAACTCTTAACCTGTAAGCGCAACACACCAAATATATTTAATGCTTTTTTAACTGACCTCTGTTGCAATGACTGGATTGGTTGTAAAGACAAAACAAGTCTACAAAATCTACAACCTATGGAAAATTTATCATTTAGTCATTGGTCAGACAAAGAGAGACATCTGAAGAAATTAAATCGGGCTTTTTTCTTTCCTGACAAAAATGACGTAAACAATATTTTGCTGTATTCACACTGTACTTTTTATGAAATTGTTACCAAATACTAAAAGGCTTTATCCAGACAAATATTTCCTGTCCAGTGAAACCTGCACTGATTCCAGGGTTGCATAAACCCTTTCACAATTATACTGAAGTTTTTTTCTACTCCTGATGACTTTTACACAAAATGTTTATGTAACAGAATAAGAATGTAGGATATCAGTTGAGCCATTAGTTGAGTTTCCATGGTAATCCAAGTAAATTTTTGTCTTATTTATACTTTACTTTGCATTTCAAGGAAGCAACCTACCGCACACATTTCATTTTAAATTTGCATTTAGCAGGAGCTTCCTGCTTAGCCCAAGTGATACAGACCAAACATCCCTAATCCTATGGTATTTTTAGGTTTAAAAGTGATAATATTCATGAGTAGCTGATGTTTTTTTTTCTATAAAGTGCGTCAAATTTTCGGTCAGAATTCAAAGCCAGATTTAACACATCACAAGAATTTTATTTAAACGGACTGTGATCAAAATAAAATGCAAGGGCAGGTTTGAGTTGCAAAACAAGTAAGTCAAAAAATATATAAAATACTTGAAATAGTAAGACTGTATGTGGGGCTGGTAATATGGACAAAATCAAATATTACAAAAGATTTTAGACCAAATACCCGTTCTCTGCTTCTCTTAGTAAGTGTTAAAAGCCTTTTGTATGACAGACTTTGTCAGTGGTAATACTGTATCTGCATTGTGTAGCTCTGAGATTTATTGCCATCAGAGGTGTTGTATTACAGAGGCGTTCTGCACAGCAGTGTGTTAACACATCTACATGTAGTAAAGTAGAATAGAGTCAGGTGATAGTACTGCACAAGACAAGACAGGACACACACCAGATCAGGTTTCACTGTTGATAGTATGAGTTGCTATGTTTGTCTGTCATTCTGCTTTTCTGTCTGCAGCAGGTGCAATATAGGATACGCAGCCTGCATGTGATGGAGTGGAGTTGTGGAGTGGAGTACATATTTATAGCACAATGATCCATTCTATAAAGGCGCCGTTAGTCCATCTTGTGTTGAATAGGTACTTAAGATCTCTCAAATCACAAGAAGAATTGTATCTTTTAATTTACTTTGCAGTTTCTTATTTTAAATGTTGGTGTGGGTACAGTTACTGGGAGGAAGTCGCCACCCAGGGCAAGTAACAAATCAAAACTTGTGGCTCAGTTCCAAACTGTTTGCTAATCAGCAGTGTGTTTCCATTCAGTGGAGAAAGCAGCAGGCAAAAATGTTAGTTTTTTCACTTATTCATTGCAGTGGATAGCTGGCATGTTCATTTATGTTTCATTTATCTGAAATTTAAAATCTTGTCTTTAAACTACTATTTTTGAAGGAACAAGATTTTGTCTTGTGCAATAATGTCTGCGCACAAGAAAATGGCAGCCATTTTTTTTCTTACTCTAAGGTTTATTTTATATATATTACAACACCGCAAACATAATCAAAATGAGTAAATACAACATTAATCCACAGCAAAGTGAGTTGATTTACCAACACCAAGTGGATAATTAATCAACAGCCAAACATTAATATATTAACAAGTTATCACCAGATTAATCGGGAATGAAAAACTGTTAGTTGCAGTGTTGATACCAATTTCACATATATACCTAAACATGAAGCTACAGCCAGCAGCTGACTAGCTTACAGTAGCTTAGCATAAAAACAGAGGAAAACAGCTAGCATGGCTTTGTCTTACATTGACAAAAATCCACCTGCATACCAGTGCCTCTAAGGGTTTGGGAAAATCAACATAATACTTCTGGCCATGGCTGTCACCATGAAGAACAAATGCCTCTATACAAACCCCTGACCTCAGCACTGGGTTGGAGAGGAACTTCAGACTGCAAGTCACTGTAATACTGTTTTGGATGGATGGGAGAAAATCCCTGCAGCCAGATTAAGAAATCTTATGGAATGATTTGCTAGGGGAAGGGATGCAGATTAATGCTCTTGTTTTTCAAATGAGTTGTTCAGTTATCACTTATTTTAATGATGCTTGAGTGTCCACAAACTTCTGGCCACACAGTGTATTTTCAACAAAGCAATTGACACCCTGCAGTCTCTCCTCCACTACCCTCCTTTTTTCTCATTAAGTCTCTGCCTACCTGTACACATGTTTATGCTCAAACATCTCTTTCAGCTCAGTAGCTCCAAATGTACCTTCTCTCATCCATCCAACCCCCCCTCCCCCCTCTCATTATCAATGCTTTATTGCCCACATCCAGCATTCACATGGGACTATTACCACAGATCATATTGCACAACAACATGCAAGGCCTTCACAACAAGCTCAATCTGCTGGCTTCACAGCTGTAAAAGGCCCAGTCATAAAAACCATTGTGAACCTTTAAATGGTGTAACAGCACAGTTAAAAGCACTGTAACATTCTGAAAGCAGGCATTTATGATAAAGTAGACAAATACGAACATGGTACTCTGCAGTTTGCGCGCCTTTACCCTTCATGCAGGGTTAGTAGTATGCAGTTGGTGTAAATAATAATGAATATATCCTTTTAATGTACTGGCTTCAGATCAGTACTGTTTTCAACCAATACGAAAGCTCATGTGTCTAAATATGAAATTTGGAAAGAAAAAAATGGTAACAGAACATCTGTACTTGAAATAATGTTCAGAACATATCTAAACTGCACTGTGGTGTAAAAAAAAAACAAAACACCTAAACTTGCCAAAAAGAAACACTTGCAGCACTTCACCGAATGCCATTATGAATCATTTAGTGGTGCATTTTTTGGTTATTGTCAAATCTGCTGCTCTTTTTGCTTAGATGGTGAAAAGACTTTTGACATTTAGACTGTCTGCACAAAAACACTCGTAAAAAAAACACTGATATGACTGAAAATGTCTCTGAGCAGTCTAATTAGAAGCTGCTCAAAACTGTGTCCATATTGACAACTTGCCACAAAATAAATAAATAATTAAATAAGCATAACTTAACTTGATTGGTGGTGGAAAAGTTCCAGGAATATTTCAGAAAACAAAGACTATTGAATATTTGGGTAAAAAAATTTGTTGTCACCCTGTTAAGTCTTACCAGCAATAACATCCAAAGTCTCAGTTTGATTGTCATCCGCATCATTTTTCTTGGCAAAAAGACATTATAGTATGCTAATTCACTCTTTGCTTAATGCCAAAAAATAGAATATCATACATAATGTATACAGTAAGTATATGGTATGAAAATGGGTCACAGCATGTGACTGATTGTGACAACAACCAAGCCCATTACTCGCAGCATTGGATATCTTCTGGCTGCAGTGCATTCCAGTCTATTGGCAGTAAAACCGGAATCTCATCCTCTTCCAAGGATTTTCCATGCATGATTTTCAAATGCTGGTAATGAAGTTTCTACTCTTCATGACAAGCAGCCTAGCTGAAAATGCACTGGGTATGAGTGTTATTTTAAATTATTACAAATTATTTGTGTGCAAACTCTACCCAAGCTGAGTTCAAAAGGTTAAACATGATGTCATGCTCTGTTTCATACATGATGGTATCCATGTAGTGAGGAAAAAACATACCGCACTGAAAAACTATTTTAAGCTTATTTTTGTGTTCACACTGAAGTCCCAAGACTGGATGGAAACATCAGTTCAGCTTTTGATTTTAATCAATTTGTATGTGAGCCTCCTCACATGAAGTCACAAAAAGCTCCTACCAGCTGCTGAACAAGCTTAAACACGCTGTAATATGCGGGTGCTCTACAACAGCCTCTCTCAGCCTTAGTGAGTGAGTTATGTGTGCAACAGGAGCAGTCTGAGGTTTAGACCTGTGAATCTGTCTTTGTGCCAATCTGTGTGCTGGTTTGGGGAAGAATGAGGCACTCAATGCCAGCCACATCCTAACTGAAAGTGTGCATGGTACCCAGTCAACGCATCTAGTTAGACACCTGTTTTTTTTTGTTTTTTTTTTTTGGATAACCAGACATACACAAAATAACAAACACACACAGTTCACACTCATCCCATGCCCACCACATCAGCTGATGTTTTTTTGTTTCAACCAACAACAAGCCCAAAGCAGGGTTCAAAAACAAGAGCTTTTCCTCTGTCTCTGCTCTACTGTGTGGTTAATGCACACACTCACTTACTCTCTCTCACACACACACACACACACACTTATCCCATAATAACCTGCTAAAAGATACTGGCAACATCTGACTGCTTTTAAGTGCCCACAAAAGCTTTTTTTCAAGCACTTCATTAACTCAGAATGAGAGGTTTGTTTTAAGAGAAAACCTTCTCAAGTCTCTGAATGAAAACTTGTGTCTTTCACACAGGATTGGCTCAGACTTGTGTGGAGAGGTAATTAGATGATACAGTGCACGCGCGCGCGCACACTCAATAACACACAAACACTCACACTTTAACACACACATTGGCGCACACACAAATACACATCCTCTTCCCTCCTGGCTGGCGCCCCCTTGCTTGGATGTTTGCCCCCACCTCCCAAGGAAATGAACGCCCCAGGAAAACACAGACGGAAGTGGATTTGTGTAGAAATCAGTGGATGTAAACGACACTAATGAGTTGGAAAACCAATAAATGGCTGGATAAGCAAACCTCTTTTACATTTAAACCACAAAACATTTTTATTAAGGACCGTAATCAATCAAATAAAATCATAAAAACCCCGTTTTACTTACCGCAACTCAGCCTTAAGCTTGACAGCTTGCTTTTGCTTAATATGAACTTAGCTAACGTTAACTGCGGCGGAATTAGTGGCGTCTATAAGGTAGCGTTAAGATTTAAGTTGTTTATGAGTGTTTGAGTGCATCACTCACCTTGTTTCCTTCAAATTCACGACTGAACGATGTCCTCGAGTCGAAGAAAACGGCTCCAATTAGACAAGGAAAAAAAAGTTTGCGTGGAGTTTAGTTGCGTACGTTTAGTTGTTCCTCCGCCGCAGAGGGCGTCACTGACATACGACTTAACGTGAAGTCTTCAGCAGCAGTATAAGCAGCGTGAATATTTGCTCTTTACTCTCTCTCGCTCTGTTTCTCAGTGGGCGTGTGTGGTACCACGGTGACGTCTGCCGTGAGCTCTGTACCGTAAAGAACCGTACAGAGCGACATCAAAAGCACGCAGAGTACCGTAAACACAAACCACAACCCGCAAAGCGTCTATTATCTTGCAGTTGCAGATGGTTTACATGTTGGCAGATAAACTGGTTTTGGAGGTAACTTTTATTGAAGCCAACTGTGTTAGGACAAGAAATAGAGTAATAACGTTGTAATACATAATATAAAATTATCGTGGTATTCCTTGACGTTTTTTTTTCTTTTATACATAACCATTAGATTTATAGCACGTCGTTTTAGCTAAAAATGTTCCATACATTTTCAATACACCCTTGAAATTATTTTACCTTTTAATCTATGCAAGTTACCTATAATATAGGAATTTAAGGAGCACAGGTCAAAATTTTAGCTATCTCCTTTTTTGACTTATTTTTGTCTTAGTGTTATTTTGGTCAGCTCTGACATAATCTTTTTGGCACCACCATAACTTTTGGAAATAAAGAAGAATTAAAACTGATGAAATCATGATATTGATAAAGCTGTGGGCAGAATTTGACCCTTTGGATTGAATTTATTTATTGATTGATTTTCTTTACATTTTTGCTTACACACACACACAAAAGTCCTTGGATTACTTTTGGGGAATGATATTCACAGGGTGAGGCTCAGATATGGCCGCCACTTATTTGCTCTTAAGATGTGGAGTTTATTGAAAAAAAACAACTAATGAAAAAAAATGACTTTAAAGAGAAGTGACTTACTCACCATGGCAACACTGTCACAAAGGAGGGTCATATTTTATCCATCAGCTATACAATTGGCCTGACACTCAGCGTTTTACAAAGCAACAAAGAGAGCTCCAAAGAGACCATATTATCTGTTCCCACACACTGCCCCTCCGAAAGCAGAAAAAATACTCTGTATCAAAGACTGGGGGAAACTGCACTGGCAAAGAGGAACCTAATTCACAAGATGAAACTGCCCAGAAGATTTTTTGCTTGTGCAGTTTTTTCTAAATGGCCACTGCAATACCACATTTAAGAGACCAATAAACTACTTTTGTCTGAAAATCTTATGTGTAACTACATCTTGGCTATATTAGCACCTTAAGGATGGCAATGCTAATCTGTTGATCAATTGGTCAATCACTTTTAGTCTAGACTGAAATCCAAACAACTATTGATGGCCATGAAATTTGGGACATTTATTTGTCTATTTAGTCAGCTAAATAACAAAAAATGTGCAATGTTAGAAACAAGACTCAGACAGCTAGTGTACAGGAACAAAACATGCTATTGAACTATGCTTTTTCTAAACCTATTTTTAAGACCATATCATGCAGAAAGAACCTCCTGTTCCTGTTCCTGAACTGAACAAAGCCAACTTTATACACATTTAACATTAATAATAAATGAGGCTTAAATTTTGACCTGTTTTCTTCTGTTCATTATGAGTGGAAAGGTTCTTGAGATTGCATTATTTTGGCAAGATGCTAATGCTACTGTTGTTTATGCTTGTGCCTGTGTGGCATTTGATGTGTCTAGGACACAATGGAAACTTTTTATAATATATTTATAGGGGCACTCATCACACAATTCTTTTACAAATCAGAGATTACTTAACTTATTTTGTGAAGTGCTATTAAGCCTGTATAGACGGATACTTCATGTCCTCCGTGACTCTGAAGAAACTTTCCAGAGAAAGAAGAAATAACCATTATGAATAACCATGATGATGTCATGAAGGTTATTTCTTGAAGGTCTAGAAAAAGTTCCCATACTGGGAGACTAAAATAAAGTGGCATTTAACAGTCAGGGTTGATCTAACAAAGATGCTATCAAGTTGTGTTATATAAAGTGTAAGATCAAGTGTCTTGGGAGATTGACTTACATTTGGTATTGAAAGTGATGTTATCTAAGCATGTGCCGCTCTGATTTCTGTCATTCTTGTTTTTAAAAAAGTCTTTATCGAGTCCCACTTAATTAATAGAATTGTAAAATTAAACCACTGTTGTGCTTTTTAAAGATGAACAGTTCAAACAATCGGATATTATGAAAACAAGGCTCAGGTTTATGACAATGTAACATGACACAATGAAAATGTTACAACAGTGTAAAACAGGATACAGCAGGGGTAGTCACACTGACTCAGTCAGTACAATCAATCAAATCAAACAAGTTTATTGCATACACGATGTCTGAAATTTACTTTTGGGTTACCTGCCCAGGGCTGGTTAACTAAGAAATGCTCACCTTGTAACACTGAATGCACATTATCCACACAGTTACCCTTCTTACCCTTTTCAATGCTGTGTCATGTACAAAATCTAGGATTTGCTCATTGATCCAGTGGATCAGCTGTGTAAGTCATTTTGAAGTGCAACATTATGCAATAAAATTGAGAAACTACATTGTTATTCACTGATAAAGTTACCAGTTAACATGTTGGGTGAACTTTACTAGTTTGTCGCCCTATTACACATCACCCAACATTTGGCACTTGATGGGTGCTAATTTCTGACCCTGTATGCAATATATATATATATACACACACACACCCATGGACATACACACCTGCATGTGCACAAGGTGTATGATGTATGTGCGTGTGTGTGTGTGTGTGTGTGTGTGTGTGTGTGTGTGTGTGTGTGTGTGTGTGTGTGTGTGTGTGTGTGTTTGTGTT
>JAPZDY010000103.1:0-13790 GCA_029783645.1 Ctenochaetus hawaiiensis | reverse complement strand
CTTGTCAGTACACGTGCAGCGGCATTTTGGATCAATTGCAGACTCTTTAAAGACTTTATGGTGCACCCTGATAGTAAAGAGTTGCAGTAGTCCAGTCTGGAGGTAACGAAAGCATGAACTAATTTTTCTGCATCTTTTTGTGATAAGATATGCCTGATTTTTGCTATGTTACGGAGGTGAAAGAAGGCAGTCCTTGAGATCTTTCTTGTGTGGAGGACAGCAGCAGAGGCCTGTGATGCCACCAAAGGCCAGCCACAACAAGCCATATGTTCTTATATGCAAATCCTTAAGTAGTTAGTTGGAATTAATGTTGCATGATGTCTGTTTGCAAACCTGAAAATAAATAAGATGTTCAAAAAAGAAAAAAGAGTACATAAGAATTTTTGCTGTCTGGCTTTAAAATGTGAAACACATAGCAGGCTTGTCTCGCAGGACAAAATCTGAAATACCATAAAAACAGATAGAATTGCTTCAGTTGATTTTGGTAGTTAACTCTTTATTGTTACAGTAGTTCATTTTCCATTGGTTAAAAGGCTACTCTTGCAGTACAGAGTTGCACTTTCATGAAGTGACAGTTCCCAAAAGAACCAATTTTAAAATTAAAATTTAAGGCCAAAATATCCTCATCGCAACTATTTTCTCAAGTTGAGCACTTACTGTGGCAGGTTAAATTGGGTGAAGTGCTCCTTTGATGAAAGATATCTTAGGAGAGGCACTGTTTTTCTTTCTAAAACATGCAACAGTCTTTTGAGTTTCATAGATACCCAACTGTTGTAAAGTTTTGAGTTTTGCACATTCCCAAGACAAGTGGGACAAAAAACAAGTTCTGAGAAAACTTTGTTTGCAGTCCCTCTCTCTCACACATAACATAATTATGATGGCCAACCCACACACAGAGGCATGCATTGTACAAACTTGGAAGCATCAAAAAAGTGTAGGTGGCAAGTGAAACCAAATGGTAAGTGATAAGATCTCCTAAAACATCAGTAGCGTGATAATCCTTGTATGTTTGCTAATTGATGTCACTAAAAAAATAAAAAGTCACTTTAAATGTGGTGGAAACTGTCCTGATTGAGATTTTACCCTTGTATCTGAAGCTAGCCAAACTTCTATCTAAACCATCTGGGTGATGGTAGCAGTTATGGGGATTTAAAATGTTATATTTCTATATGTTTCAGAAAAAATGACTGCAACAAACAGATGTATTTGTAGCACAAAGACAACCATGAAAAAAATGTTTCTAGTTTGAATTTGAACAATATGTTCATGCTGGAGCACATTGAATGCAGTGTGCCAAACTCTTCTGCCAAACTATTTCAAGAAAAAAACACAAGCTGCCATAAAGCACTAACCATAAAGGTGCAACCAAGCACGGACATGCCAGTTTTGCAGGTATTTGCAGGTCACAAACATGCTTGAAAATTCTTAAAGAGGGATGAAGCCTCGTCCTTTCTGTTGACCCAGTGGGACCTCATTTGGGAAAAATATGTACAGTAGAAAATGGAGAGAGATCAATATTTTTCTTTGATCCTTTAATCAAATAGACATGATATTTGAGAGGTTAGCTTGAAACTCAGGGAACCGGTGGCTTGCTAAACTGAGCACAGAGTCCAAAGAGAGGGAGAGCAGTTGAAGAATAGAATCTGGAGAGCAGCTGAACCAGGCAGGTGTTCCATCGCATTGGAGCAGGGTGGATGAGACAAAGGCTGGAAGGCTGGGTGGAGATTGAGGGCATGGCACTTTCTGTCAAAATGGTCCTTATTAATGTGAAAGTAGGAACATTACTCACATCTGGGATTTGATAACGTGAGAGATATTACCAGTAATCAATTTGACAGATTTCCAGTCAAGAATTACATCACTGATAGTGAGTGATGCAGAGTGAGCATAGGTTGACCACAGTTTCACAATGCTTTTGTGAAATAAAATATATCTGGCTCTTAGTAAGACCACAAAAGCTGATGTTCATCCTCCAGCTGCACATGGAAAGGTCAAGTTTGAAGACTCAGGAAATGTTCTACTATGCTGATTACGGTACTGTTTTCTATTTCTAATTCTTTTTTGCCCTTTCCTCTCACCCCCACACAATGACACATACTGAAAACTGAGCTCCCATTGCTTCCCTGTGTCTGTTTCTCTTTTTGGCAAACAGAAAGTGGAAAATGAGATTCAGTCTCTTTTGAATCAGCTTCTCTCCCTTGCTTTTGAGTTGGCATGGGAGGCAGTAACCCGGCCAATTATATGTCAATGTAAAAAGCAAGGTGTTGGTACACGAGTTAGGGTTGATGTGGATGTGGATTTTAGTGTTCCCTACATGTCAGTAAAGAGAGCTGTCTGAAAAGTTTTGATAAAATGAGTTCAGTAAAGAAAAAAGCAGTTACCAATTGTAAAAACAAAACTATAAGGTTGTTTCTGTTCACTTTGCCACTTGTTTCACAACCTTGAGTCCTTTATATGAAACTATAGACAAAAAAACTCAAATCATTTACCACTTGTAACATAGACTGTCCAACGTTCAAAATACTGCATTGTGCATTCATATTTTTTAAGACGCCTTCAACTCACAGAATTGCTGGATTGAAAGACTCTTTTATTCATGAAATACCATTTCATTTCCTTCGATCGCCCACATACAAGATACTCATTTTCACTTTCCATTTGTTCATACAATACAACCATTGGATAGGGAAGTACAAAATATGGGAACCATTTTTCATCATGGTGCTATACAAAATGTCACTGTTAAAGGACCGTTAGAGAGGGTATACTACAGAGGAAGTTGAATCATCGAACAAATCTGAAAATTCTTGATAAAATACAATCAGTGAATGAAGGCAACAATCAGCTGTCTTCCCCTCCCTTTTCCTCTTCCTGCTTGACCTCTGGAGTTGGACCATCTGACTGCTCCACAATACAGTATTGCTATGTTGCTGTGGATACCATTTCATTTATACACCCACCACAAGGTTAAATTAGTGAATCATTAACAAGCTATCGTCGGTGGATCTAGTTTTCCCACCATAAAATTTTCATGAAAAGAACACGGGATATTGTTGTTAATGCTTAACTTTAAGAGTAATGCAACATTTTTTTTTTTAACATTTTGAGCAGTTGTATAAATTGATAGTAAGATCAGTGAAATAAAATGAATAGTCATCTAAAATGCAATGTGTGAACTGCATTTTGAAACGATTATACTTTGATGTGTAATTGTGTCAATTTGAAAAAAAAAAAACTCTAGTTTATGTGTGCTGTATCCAAGCAATTAAAAATGAGTGTAAGAAGGGTGTGCATTTTTGATCACTGGTTGTGAGTTTTGTGTCAAAAGATTTGAACAATGACATCAAGGCTTTGAAACTATTGCCAAAGTGACTGTAAAAACCTGTAATACTAAAGATATGTCTCATTGAAATGTTGGCTTGAACAGGCTAATTACATGCATTTAAACATTATACCAGCACACTGCATCTCTTACCCTCCTTGGCACGCAAAATATTTTCTCACATATACACTACATTGTCAAATGCGTATGTAGCATTTACTTGCATTGTTGTAAGCTGCTGAGGTGTAGGTCATTTTAACGTCACAGAGTTGCATCAGGACCTTAGGAACACCATTTACACCCACCATGGCCATAGTAAGTTAGCAACTAGCTAATCTTTATCTGTTACTCCTTATCATGTAAACAAAAAACAACCACAGGACAGCAATCATGCCATGAAAAGAAAACAGTACATTAAATAAAAGTCCATCAGTGTGAGTTAAACATGGTCGATGTAGTGACTAAATACCTGCATTCAAGCTAATTATTGATGGTGACACACAAGTTGATAAGTTGATTCTATCTCAAATTTGAGGGCTGGTTTTAAACCCTGTAAAGCCTCCCAAGTCTTTAATGTTTGTGGGCATGGAATTCCTTTTACCCACAACTGTGACAGAGAAAAGCAAGTAACCTAAGTCCTAATTGCACTGACACTGCTGGGGTTGGCCACACATACTCTGAGAGGAGGGGGGTTGCCATTGATTGGTGAATAATTTTTAATATCAGGCAATCATCAGAGAAAAATATTAAATTATTATTCATAGTGAAAAGATTTATTATAAGGACAACGTGATGATGATTCTTTGACTTTTTATCTGACAATTTTTGGTTTTTTTTACAAAGGGAGTATAAAGCTTAATTGTAGTCATTAGGAAATAAGGAAGGAAGGAAGGAAGGAAGGAAGAGAGAAAGAAAGAAAATAGAAAGAGGTCATTGATTGGTCATTGATTTAAAACTTGGCTAGCATAGCTTGAATTATAAGTTAAGTTTTATGATATATAGTCCAAAAGGCCACTTTACCAATATTACACATGAATCTTTTTCCTCCACGTCATGAGGATGTACTACGCTTGCTTTCCTGTGCTTTCAGGTCATACACAGACAGTGTATAAACAGTGCTCAGCAATTTTTACACACACATCTAAAAAGGAAAAACACAGTATTAAGGGCATGTGCTACTGCTACAGTTGCAACAGTTTTTTTGTCTATCATAAATACATTTTGCATTTTTAAAAAACATGCAGAACATACTGTTCACTGCACTTGTATACTGTTTCAGTTGAAGACCTTCCAGAGCCACCAAGAACCAAACACTTGTGTTGAGTAAAGGGGAGTATGCTGGACATTTGTTTATAAAAGCTGTTTGATGTTTAGCCACCCATATATCCGGATTCTATTCTGGTTAACTGATTTTTATCATTACATTGCAAACAAATGTGAGCAAGTTTCAGTCATTGTATGTAAATGATGACATTTGTGTTGTGGTTGTGATCAGCTGCTGCCGCCTGTGTTTACCATTTTGCAATACAAATGCATCACAGGGAATAATGTGCTGCAGTAAGTATGAATGTGTATAAAGTTCTGTCAAGAGAGGAAACGATTTGATAAACAGACCTGGAGCAGCTGCCATTTGGTTCAGAGGACGGGATTAAGTGTTTTAGCTATTGTGAAAAACAGTAATGACAATTGAGACAGAGTTGCTGTTTCATTTGAGTTGATAAAAATAAAAAACATCTGCATAAATATTTAGAGTTTTTTAAACTTACACAGCTGAATTTAGTTTAATGAGAAATCAACAGCCAGACACAGTGCTAAAAATCTCAAGGAATGCACGTTACAACAGTGTAATGAGCAACATAGCAAAATATCCCATAGTTACCATTCCTTTGTTATGAAAGATGCTGATACTAAAAAAATAATTAATGTGTTAGTAAATTCTGTATTCTTTTCACGATCCAATAAATATGCAGTATTAAGAAAATGACACATACTTTCTACAGATATTGCACAAATATTTATTTGATGATTCCAATTCTAGTCCAATTCTTTAACTATCCAGCACAAAGATACAAAGGAAAGGACAAACATCTGGTTATCCTAAGGAAAATTCCACGGCTGTAAGAGGACATGCAGTGGTACACGAAGACAGCAGCCAGTGTAGGTCGATCAAAGAACTTAAAAATTCCATAACGTGAGTCACATTGATGACTAAGTGGTCATTGGTTGTTCCGGAACTGTGAATGGCAGGAAGCCCTATTATGAAAGTGTTATGGCTGTAACCAGATAAGTAATGATAATAAAAAGCAACAGTGTTTATCTTAGAGCGCGTTCTACTGATTTGTAGCCTTTCCTCTGTGAACCAAGGAAGGTTTGGCATGACAAGAGACAAAATAGGACACAATGCATACAAATACAGTGCCTTTATCTTTAAACCCCTAACCCTGTGGTAGAGCTAGACGTGGGGAAATTCCTCAAGAGTTAGACCAGACATCAACCCACACATTTCCCTCAGTAATAAAAAACTAACATTACTCAATGATTGTTATTATGATTTTTTTTAATAAACTTTCCTTTAAAAACACACAAATACAAATCTTAATCATTTAATTAAAAGTAGCAAAAAAGTCAATTTGCATAGCACCAGTATAGGATAAAAACTGCCCAGGAAGCAATGAATTAAATAATTAGATAAAAATACATATCTTTGACTTTGTTAAATAGGCCATATAAGTACACTTGTATAGAAGCACCATGCATGAAAATGAATAACTGAGAAAAAAGGGTCTACATGTATTTTTGTTGGCTTACAATGAGCCCTATGTTGAGAAAAGTCAGGTTCACCCACACACAAAGTTAGCAGTGACATAATCTACCATCTACTGCACAGTAATCTGACATCTGTCAAACATCTGGCATCTGGAATGTGCAGTCAGGTCTGCTTCTGATTCTGAGCCATCATATGATACACAGAGCCGATCAAACTGTGGTACAGGAGCATGTAGTTTTCTGTTTTACATTCCCAAAACATTCTGTTACATAGTTTACAGCAAGCATCACATAATGTCTATGAATTGAGTGTTCAAATTTTCCCTTTCTTGAATCAGAAAAAAATACTGTTCTAGTGTGGCTCAAGCAGACACGGCTCACATGGACGTACTGCTGTTTATAAACAGGTAAGACATCACAACATGAATTGCACCATTCTTCAACAACACTTCAGATCTGTGGTGGCACTGGAAAAGGCCCAACCAGAACTTACAAATGTAGATAAAAATTACTAGGTGTTTGTGGATGTTAGTGATGAAAGTAGATTTGCAAATTTGATCTTTTTTGCCTACTATAACAAACCAAATCATGTTTACACAAAGGCTGCCACAGAAATATTTTTTGGCAGCTGGATTGTGTGGGCCGTGGGCGGTGTTTATGTGCAATAGTTTTCCAGTAACTCTGCACTGTTTACTACTCTCCGGCCACCTTTTCCAGACACACCAGGTTGGTAAGTGCAACCCATTATGAAGCAGTTACAAACAATAACACAGGCTGAGTCCCTGTCATGTGGTGTGATCATCCATGTGGTCATACACTACATCTAAAATGCTCATTCAAGTTACTGTAATGCTGTGTGCTGAATAACTAGTGTTGTTCTGCTGCACTAATTAGAATTAGCTTGTAGGATTAATGAAAATTGTGCTACATCTTGAATATTTTAGACAAATCTCACAATACCAATGTTACAAAGTGCTGTCAAAGTTCCTTTCACTTGTTTCAAAATCACTGCATCCTGACACTCCTTTCTTTATCTGCAGGTCTATGATTAATAATGATGTCTCACACTATTAAGCATTGAGTTAAGCATAACTTTGTACATGATTCCAGTTGCTATTTTACAAAAATGCTACTGACTTATATTCCTGGTTTATTTATTTATTTTTTTTTTACACAAGATTGAAATATTGTTTGCCATTTTCAGTCCACGAATGTGTTAAAAAAATGAAAAAGAGGTTGGCCAAATAAGGACATGTGCCACAATATTTTGCTTATTTTTAAAAGGCATAAAACTCTTGGAATATCTAATTCCATGAGAGCTTAAAAAAGGCAGAAGGATTTGGAGCAAACTGTTGAAACTAAGAGTGTGTTACTCTGACAGCATTTTGGACTGAGTTGATGTGTATTTATTTTAGGACACCAGAAACATGTTTTAATGGCTGAAAAAGGATTAGCTCCCCAAAGTCCTTCCAGCAAAAACACAGCCATGTTTGCTGGAGTGCACTAGTGTTAAAGGTGAGGCAAAAAGCAAAGGATGGTGTCCTAACAATTGTGGCCTGATCAATCTGTCAGTCTGTCCAACATTTTAGTGAAAATATCTGTCCAAAACATGACAACAACACAGATTTAACCCTGATCATTGCTTTGACCCACTGGTTTACAAACATAAGAAAATTCTGTATAATTTACAGTGTAGTGAATTTAGTGAACATGTGTGTTCCTCAGAGAACAAATCATAATTCTTTTGACCT
The DNA here is from genome assembly GCA_029783645.1 of Ctenochaetus hawaiiensis. Taxonomy (NCBI): domain Eukaryota; kingdom Metazoa; phylum Chordata; class Actinopteri; order Acanthuriformes; family Acanthuridae; genus Ctenochaetus; species Ctenochaetus hawaiiensis. Next base: position 5,951 of record JAPZDY010000103.1, on the reverse strand, counting down.
GCTTAACTAAAATCAACAGTGATACCACTATCCAACAAAATATATCTCACCAGAGGAATGCTGTGACATCTCTAAGTCCACTCCCAAGAATGTACTTAAAATGTACCTATTTGGTTTCTTAAAGCTACCATTAGGACACCAGAACAATCTATTCATTTTTTTGGTTAATATATTATCTTTAAAATGTCAGCCCACCACTGCCCAGCCAAATTTTGTGTCTTTAAATTGCTTGCTTTGTCTGTAATTTGACTATAAGTCCAAATCACAAAAATCTTCATCTGACATTGATATTAAACAGCTTAAGATCATAAAAATGCTTTCTTTTGTTCCAAACATATAAACAAGTTCTGTATTAAGTTTATTACAGTTGACAGTGACTATTCTAGGAAGCTGAGGAGTTACAAATGTGAGCGATGCTGATAAGAAAATATATATATTTTTTGGAATACAGTATAATTGTTAAATTATTATTAAAGCAGCAGCATATCTCTGTGAGCTGTTCTTACCGAGTTAAACAAGCAGCTTATAATTTCAGTGGAATACAGCAAATCTGCTGTCAAGCAGATGTTGATAGCTTCTTGCTGTTGCAAATTTATAAGTGCGTTTTATGCTTTTCATAAGGAGTAAGAATCAAAAGAGACTAGCGAACTACACTGGTATTTTTCATTGAGGTTCCATAGAGCTGAAGTCGAAAGCAACCTCAAAGTCAGATTTTGGTGACTAACCATCTGACGAGATTACTGGGACAAGTTCAGCACCAAAAAATACTTGGCTTTCATTCTTAACAATCAGGTCAGTGTGCGATGATTTCGCACGTAGTCTGCTGTTAGCTTCCAAGAAAAACAAGCCAGATGTGTAGAGGGATTTCTTCCACTGTATCATGTTGCAATTCACTGTGTCAGCTGATGACAGGAGAGTCACATCTTTTCGATATCCATCACTAATAACTGACACCTCAATTAAAAGTTTCGGTATCGGCAATTGGCAATTCCAGCCTTCCTTACTCTCGTAGGTGATCTGCAGAAAGACTCTGTAGATACCCCTCTTGGGCACCACCAGGTCCCTTCTGGAGCAAATGAAACCACCATGACAGAGGACACGTCCAGTCTCATTCTCCCACTGAAGATACTGTCCATCAGTTATGTTGCCTACAGGAGCTAAGGAGAAAGCAGAAAGGCAAAAATTTGGTTAGGAATGTTTCTGCTTCTTTATTTTTAATTATTTATTTATCTTTGGATAACATGCATTACATCAGATATTTAAGTAAAACCAGGAACATGTTAAAGCACACGAGGGTAACTACAAAAACTGAACTTGTGCAAGTTTTTATTACTACCAAAATCTGCTTCAGGACTATTCTGACTGATCATCAAAACATTTTTTAGAGAAGAAGAATTCATTTGTGAAACCTTGTGGTGTAGTCTTTGGATCAAATAAAAATTGGCAAGCAATCTTCTTGGGGTCAGCGAGTCTGTCTTGCCTGACTGTCTAGACAAGTGACTGTCATTCTTTGTCATCAGAAACACAACACTTCTGCATATTTCACCCTTAAATGTCCCCACCTTCCTTTCCCTGGTCTCTTCTGACTTTGACTATGAAAATGATGAGGATCCTCTCCCATGGCCTTCACAGTCTCAAGATCTCAAACAAGCTGAACACCTAAGGAGACTTTGGAGCAAATGCTCGACAGCACCTTCCACTGCATCAGTGAAACACAAAATGAGGGAATATATTTGGGAAAAATGCTATTCATTCCTTTTTATATTTTTTTCGGGCTTTTTGGCCTTTATTAGATAGGACAGTGTTGAAAGGGGGAGACAGAGAGAGAGGGGGGTAGTGACATGCGGCAAAGGGTCGGAGCCGGAATCGAACTCGCGACCGCCGCGCGTAGGACTGAGCCTCGCGTACATGGACCGCGCACGCTAACCACTGAGCTAAACGGCGGCCTATTCATTCCTTTTGTTGATTTGGAATTCATTAAAAGGAGCACAGTTGCTGTTCTGGTGCTAGACCTTCTTCAACCATTTACTGGTTTTTATTCTTTCATTTTTCAGAGGCTTGCCAACTTAGTTATCTAAAGTTACAGCTCAGCCTAGGAGGACACCACTAATGTTACAACTTGTGCAATCATGAGCACAAGCCTCCCGTTCATGAATGAAAGCACACTTCCTCTGGTGTGGTGCTTGACAGATGTACTTCAGTGGAAAGAGAAAACAGTGCCTACATAAAACTGCTAACAACAAAATATGGGGATTATCTTAAGTGACTTGGTCGTGATTTCTGGAAAGAGACTGTTGAGTTTTGAGATGTACGAGCGACACAGGCCCAGTGCCATCTTACATTATATTCAAGAGAGAGCAGACATCTTTAATGGCCAAATAACCAAAACTCTGAAACTCACATAGAAATAAGCTGGAATGCTAATTAGCACTGTACATAAGAGAAAAAAAACATTTTGATTTTGGGTCAACTTAAACCATTACTTTTCTTCCTTCAGTTCTACCATTCAAGACATTTTTTTCAATACCACTTCTCCTGACTCGTGACAATCTGCTGATGCTGATGATGTAATAATAGTCATTTTTGTGTAACCCAAGATGGACTCATAATGGGCGTTACAGAAAATTACTCGTCCGTGAAATACAATAGACAACATATTATTTATATATATTTATATGTACACACACACATAGATAGATAGACAGATAGACAGACAGATAGATAGATAGATAGATAGATAGATAGATAGATAGATAGATAGATAGATAGATAGATAGATCTCAGTATATTATATTAAATAGAGCATGTTCTACCTGTTAGCATGGCAGCTGTATTCATGATGTTTTTGTGTTGCTGCTGTTGAATGCCAATGCCTTAAAGAGAGATTTAAAAAGAGTGTGTTAAGCATTAATAACGGAACTTTTGCAATCCCATTTTCTTTCATAGACAGAAACCAACACACTACAATCCTAATTGCAAAAATTACTTGCAAAACATAACTAACAAAATATTTACCCGATGTATGGCTGACGTTCTGCGACGTGGGCTGTAAGGAAACAAACACAACCTTACTACAAATACAGATGCGAGAAACTGAAATGTCACATACAAAAAGAAAACAAGAAAAGAAATCGATGGAATGTGTGCATTATAATACAACGACTCTAATTGTTTCACTTGAATAGTAAAATACAAACCCCATCACCAGATTATGACATGCTAATATCGAGAAAACAGGAATCAAATTTACAGTGACCCTCAAACCTAACAACATTGTATAACATAAGTTATAACATTGTAACACATAAGATCTTATAACATATAACATTGTATAACATAAGTTATAACATTTATATAATATGGCTATGACATTGTTAGTATAACCGCATTTTAACAACAGATTTTAGTGCTATCTTCATAGCCTGGGTCCAGACCCTCGAACTCGGCCAGTCCACCGATGTCAGCTGACGGATTCCACAGACGGCAACAATGAATTTAAACAGTTAACTATTCTAGCTTATCACTGAGTCTGTGTGGCAGCACAGTGAACTGAATTTCACTGGATGATGAGAAGAAAAAAGGTTTAAAAAATTGCCCAGTTACTAAGCCACAAATCCAACAGTATTATCATACTGGGGAAAGGAAACAACAGTGGCGGAGGTGTAGAAAAGTAACACCTAAACAAAATTCTTTGTTTCATTTGCTTTAATTGCTGTCAGCCGCTGCGCAAACGCGCGCACATAACAGCATAAACACCTGCTTTGCTTCAGTCCGCGTGCGGTGGAAATTACACTACTGATCATTAAATTTGACTTCCGTTGCCAACTTTTACCCAACTTAAGCAAACATTGTAACAGGAAATAAACTTTGACCTGACTATAAAGCGTTTAGAACCGAAAGATAGCATACCTTAACGTAGTTTTGTCTGAATTAGAGCAGCAATTTAAAGACGTATGGATCACTTACACAGTTCAACAAAGGAGCGCTTTACCAGGACGACGCAGCAGAAAGTAAAAAAAAAAAAAAAATTCTACTACTAAAAACTTAATACCTCGATCACAGCGCCTGTTCACCGAAGGACTAACGTTACAAGCTGCTCAGGTTGCTGTGTAAAGGTTACCTACCTGGCTGTCTGGTGACTGTTGACATTGCTTCCCGTGCGCAACCGTAATCAGTGAAAGTACAGCCACTACCAGCAGTAGAAAAAACGCCACGGTCAAAACCTGAGCCATCCGCTGCAGTCGCTTGTTTTTCTGGCGGAGAAGTTGGACAGAACTGTATTGCGGATGTAATCCTGCCTCTTCGTCCATGCCGCTGGCTTCCCTTTCGAGGATTAGCCCCCGGCTCCACTCCAACCTCGCCATTTATTAGCTTGGTATCGCCCACGTTGAAAACCACGGCATTGGTTGTCTCAATTTAAGCGAGTTTCGCCAAGTGTGGGGAATCAAACACGAACTTCCTCTTTCTGATCTTCACCACAGGTTTAAGACGTCTCATCTTCAGCATGAGGCACAATAAGGTCAACAAAGGCTTTTATATGTTACCACTCTATATACTTTGGTCAATTTGTCTCTCACAACAAAGGACTCTAAAGAAGAAGTTTAATGTTCCACATCACAGCACATCCCACAGTTTCTGTTCCTGTGCTGCTGAAAAAACCCTACCTGTGCATAATGAAATATTCAGCAATTGAATGATGGGAGGGTAGAGCCCCGACCAGAGACAATGACACACAAATAAGGCAAAAGCACTATCATTAAGTGCTGGCCCATCTTTGCTTGTTGAGAAAGCGATCATCCAACCTAACACCAACCTCCTTGAAATTATCCACCCTTTCCTGCAGAGAGGCTAGTTTCTATTTATGAAAATTTCCACACATTAAATTCCTCAGAAATTAAAATGTGTTGAATCAATTAAAAAATTTGTCCTCAACTCAATCTTAAATGTAGTGCAATTCAAACTGTTGTGACACAGGCTTGTCGTCATATATATTTTGTAATTTAATAAATTGTTTCCCAAGAGTGTCAGATGACTTTTCATATACAAATACTAATATTAGCATTACTAAGTATTTATAGCTGTATCATTTTGATTCTTTGGCCATATGCTGAGTGTATACATCAATGAAAGACAAGAAATAGGGAACTGAAAAAAGTTGTACAAAGCCAGGTCAGAGAGACCATTTCTGGCTTAAAAATGTCAATGAACATAAAGATTACAAATAGTGAGATTGGTTAAAATATTGTGTTAGCTTTGAATTGTATGTTGAAATGGAGTCACTTCAGAAAGTATTATTTGGTTAGTTATTTAGATTTAGAGAAAAAAATATCTGGGACAGAAAAGTTAGAGAGAGGGTGACAGAAAAGAGAAAGACAGCTAAAGGGACTCAGCACTATTGCATACAAGAGTTACAACATGTTTTAATCTTGCTGCCCCACAGTTAACAGCTAGAACATGAGGATCCATAACTCACAAACACTGCACGAAAAAATTTGACTCATGAATTGTGTCAATTTATTTGAGTGTTTTTGACCTCCCTAATCACATTCAAACAAGGCCACTGGAGAAAAAAATAGTCCTAGAAATGGTGCTAAAATGTTACATGTATCAGCAGTAAAGAGTAGGCTAATGTTCACCAATTACTTTAACTACACTTGCATCCAATATATAACTGAATTTTATGGAAAGACGCAGAAAAACAGTTATTTATTTCAATTATTTCTGTGGTTAATATGTCAGGGAGGTACCCATTTAAATACATTAACCATAGCAACTGCAACAATTTCCATTCAATATTGATGCATAATGTTCATTGATTACTAGGTTAACTACCCTTGTATTCAATTTATTTTTTTAACAGCAACTACATCTGTGACACCCCTCCCTGAGCTACCACCTTATCGTGGTGGAGGGGTTTGCGTGTCCCAATGATCCTAGGAGCTCAGTTGTCG
>JAPZDY010000102.1:0-13816 GCA_029783645.1 Ctenochaetus hawaiiensis | reverse complement strand
TTGAAAAATGAAAATAAAATAATTATACAAAAAAAAAAAAAGACTAAATCAGCTGACTGGATGTCTCACTTTCTACCAAACGTCAGTCACCATACTGTTTTGTTCTTGTCTTTTCTTTTTTTACAGAAGAGATTTAACTGTTCACATGTTGTTTAGGAGTTTCACTCCTAATGTGGATAGAAGACAGTGAAAACACCTGGATACCTTGTTACTGCGGATGTAAATGGTTTTCACGTTTGGAAAAATAATGATAATAAAAAAACAATGAAAAGTCTCAGTCCATGGAGAAAAAAGTTTTCCATCCACAGTTAACCACACTCCACCAGCTCCACCCTCTTAGACTCCACAGCCTGAATGTGTCCATTCACTCAAATTCAGGATCATGTTCATGCTAATTTCCCCACTGTGGGACTAATAAAGCATCATCTCATCTTATGCAAATAGTTTAGCTGTGAGCAGCACATTCACCTCCACCACTGTTTTGGGCTGCAGATAGAAATCTTTGGATGGAAGCAATGCTTTCAAATCTTTTCCACCTTGTATTAAACACCGGAGCAAACTAGAGATGATGGTTGTTCTAACAAGGAAAAGAGAAACCAAGATGGTTTGGGTGAGTTTTGTTCATATGCTGAGAAATACTGATGGCTGATAAGGTCTAACAGTAAATGTCTTCTGAGTGCATCTTTTTTGTCGAGCGAATCTCAACACTAGCAGAAAAGTTTAATTTACAGTGTCCTTTCTTTTTTTAATTCAAGGTTGCAAATATAACTTTCTTTTTGAGGACTAATATATAGGCCTGAAGTATTTTAGTCTTTGTACAATTTGCTGTTGCAAATATTAAAATTCCAGTTGTACTTTGGTCCGTTCCTGTGTAATGTCTGGTGCAACACTTTAATAAAGAGATTTTATAGTGTAAAATGAAGGCATATTGAAAGTGCACAGCAGTGAACTGTACAAGAGCTTTAAAGGTGTACCAACATTTCCAGAGTTCCTTGTAATTTTAACCTCCCGAGACCAGAAAACAGACACCAATGTAAATAAAAATACAGCAATGACAAAAAATCTTGTAAAATTTTTTAATTGTTTTAACTGAACATCAGTAAACTTCCCAACCTCTGTGATGTCAGTTGCAGGACTGTAGTTTTGCATTATTTACATTATACAGGTGTTTCCATCTCAATTTTCACTCAGTGTGTCGTTTCCTTTGCATACACACACTGCAAAATGAGCCGATTCAGTACTTTACCTTAACAACCTGTCTTGAGAAGGGTCTGTGTCAAAGTTTGATGTTTTAAAGACCTTCTTTATTGACACTGGGGCGTTCTTAGTTCACCACAAAAGTGAGGCACTGGCATTTTCTCGCATGTCTAAACAAACTGCGACCAGGTGAAGGATTGTTGTGATTAGACACTGTGAATTCTTCTGAGGGGTCCCTACAAGTATTCCAAAAAGAAAGTCACATTCTATACAACTTAACTACCATACCAGTAACAATCAATATCTGTACATATTGTCCTGTTCAAAAAGAAATCATACAGAGATGAAGACATGATAAGTCACTATAATTTGTTTTATGAGGAATAGGTCCCCTGATTGGTCTGGGGGCTCTCAGACTAAAGCCCACTGCCTGTGACAGCTTGATGTCAATGAAAAGCCAAAACAGGGGGGGGGTTCGAATATCTTCTCATTGTTGTGGATGAATCTGTAATGCATCACCAAAGGAGGGAAAGAGTCCAGTGTTTGTTTAGCATTCAGTTACCTGCTGAGTCCTCATCCTGAGCACGGGCTGGAACCTGCAGAGAAAACAAACACTCACCTGGTCTGCCCCATCAGAAACAACACAGCTTGGGAACTTCAGTGGAGAATAAAGTGACTCTACATGGTGCTAAAACAGTAATCAGCTCAATCAGATTCTGTATGGGACACTTTGTTTGTTCATGACAACTGCTGGACTGGATCAACATCAACAAGCAGTCAGCCTCAAGCATCTGGGCGACCCACTGAAATACCTCCTCTCCTGTCAGCTCCACTGTCTACTATTCAGTAGCTGCAAAACAAGTCAAATTTCAAATTAAGGGTACGGCAGCAGTATAGAACAAAAGTTTAACTGTGGAAGGACGACCGGTTTGAAAGAGGGAGAATGTCAAATAAAACCTAATTAACAATGTCAGTGTTTTTTTAGTTATGAATTAAAAGTTGTTGCGCACAGAGCAAACAGGTTTATTCATGACACGGCTTTTGATTTTAGGATCAGCATTTGTGGAAGTTAATCTGACAACACATTATATTGGTTAATCAAACACATTAACAAACATGTTTGTCTATTATTTTTGCTCCTGTTAACTCTCTGATTGAAAAGGATAAAATAAATGTTATTGTTAAAATGCTATGAGTTTAACAAGTTGGCAAGGACCAACACTGAAGACATGCACTCATGTGCATTTTAATTGAAGATCACCTCTATCCAGCAACCAGTAACTCTGACGAGACAAAAAATGAGTGTTCTTGTGGTTATCAATGAACATTAATGGAAGTTTCCAGTCAAATGTGATTTGGTAAACAAATTTACAGAATAACATTGGTATTTGAGTTTAACCATAAGCTTTTGAAGTGACAGTATTCTGGTATTACAATTAGGTGTTTCTGTTGTTATCAGGTAAAAAAGCTGTGAACTTCAAAATAATAATTACTGACTACAGTATTTTACCACCTTGAAGGGAAATTTCAAAAAGAAAAATGTATAATCTCCTGAGGAGCAAGTGTGTATACTTTAGTTCAGTTTTAAGATTTACTAAAAAATACAAAAGAACTATTAAGAGTGTTATGAAATTGCAAATGATCAGCCTATATTTAAAAACAAAACAGGATTTTACAGAACCAGATTTTCACTGTAGAGCTCGATAATGTTACACTTTCAGTAGAAAATAAAAATATATTACAAAGACTTGACTGATATTAATTTTCAACCAAAAAAAACAAACAAATATAAAGCAACATCATGTTAAATGTTGGATTATATATCACACATTTTTAATTAAAACGGATTTACCTGCAGAACTAAAAAATTCAGTTTTTTTATTAAAAATATCTCCACATGAATCAACATATCATTATGAACTAAGTGTGTAGTTCATTAACACTTTTTTTTTAAAGTATCATCCATAATGGCAGTATCCCACATCATATTCTAAAACAAATGAAAAGACTAAAATACAACAGCAGATCAGTTAATATTTAATTTATTGTTTCAGGACAGACGAAGATATTTTCCATTTATAACAGCACATCCTACACGGTAAGCTGAAACTACACACTAGACTGAATTCTTTAAAGATGGAGTTCACGAGCTTGAATAAAATCATTACAGCTGTTTAAACCAATGGAACTGCCTAGCTATCATGAGAAATGAAGAAGGCAACATAAAAAGACAAAAAAATAAATGATACTCCTCTTAGCTTTTCTCTGAGGCCATCTCCCACTTCTCCAAAAACTCCTGAAGGTTCAAATTGAAAACATCGATGCCTTTGGGGGACAGATGGATGCCGTCTGCCCGATACAGACCCGTGTTGGTGCCGCACCGGATGTTGTCATGGGTCAGCGAGGTTCCACCCAGCTCTGAGATAATGTTCTGGATCCTTCGATTCACTGTGGAACGAACAAGATCAACCTCATGGCTGTCAGCCGAGTGGCGCCACGTCCTCCGGGGGAGGATGTTGGACCACACAAGGATGCACTGTGGGAAGATACTTTTCATGGAGGTCAGGTCCTTCTTGACAGAAGCCAGCAGGTCAGTAGGGCTGTCAGTGCTTAGGTCGTTTCCCCCCAGGTGCATGATGAGGACATCCGGATTCGGCCAGGTGACCTTTAGCTGGTGGAGCTGGGGCAGGAGCTGGGGCCAAGTCATTCCCTGGGTGCCCTTCCACCAGATGGCCACTTTGCTAGGGTTCATGCCTAGCTGCATACCTACCTCCGGAGAATTGGCCCGTGACTCTGCCCAGTACACCAGTGAGTGACCACAAATCCAAACGTTCTTCGGCTCGCTGCTGATTGGCTTGCCTACAAATTTTAACACAATGAATTTGTAAGTCTCAAAGTCTTCTGAATCATTTTCAGAAGGCCTACTTGATCCCAAACTATCTCTTACACTGGGTCTCTTATGCTTGGGCGATCACTTCTCTGGCTGGTTTCACAAAGATCAACTATTCCAGTCTGTAAACTGGATCAGTAATGCTCTTATACCAGTCTAATATCAATGTAAACCACACAGACACAAAATGAAAAATTGTCCTCTAGCAAATCCAATGTGGGCAAAATGCAGAAACTGAAAGAAGATGAACAGATGCCCACTGAATTCAGACAGCCATTAAGTCTGAATGTTGGACTAAAGCGACCTAATCTTTGTGGAACCGTTTTTTGTTCCCAGGCCAAAATCATCAATATTTAATATTGAGGTGCATATTGCAAAATGTTCTGTTTAAATATTTAAAACCCCTCTCAACTTGTTCTTAGCTATTTAAATCGGACATTTTTCTTCCTGTTTTCCGGACATTTTTCTAATTAACTTCTTGAATCTAGGAGCAAATTCCTATTTAGTAAAGGTTTACATTACTTTATATCAAGAAATATTTAATTGACTTGGACTATTTTTTGCATCAGAAATTTTTATCAAGTTCTACACTGTCTAGTTTAATGATTTTTGTTATGTTGATAACAGAAAAAAAAACTAAAAGTAAGACCAAAAGACAAGCTAATCACAAACAAATGTTAGGGTTGAATGTGTAGCTTAAGACTGCTTTATACCATTTTAAAAACAATAAGAACATTCTGCCATTCAATACAATTAAGAGATCAAAAATATCACCTACCTTCACTGTTGAGACAAAAAAAACCCATCAACCACTGCAATGTTCAACTTTTCTTTTAGATTTCAAACCCTCTTGTGTCCCTTACTGCTGTATTCAACGCAAAAGTTTGGGCAAAGTTTGGTAAAGTTATAGATGACACATCTTTTACATATTTCAAGCAAAGTTATGTTTTTATTTTCGTCACCCTGCATGGTTAGTACTTTAGCAAGAATCAAAGCTTTTAAACATTTTGAATCCAGCAAAGAGTCTTTAATTTAGGTAAATTAATGGTAGTTTTTCAGACTTCCACTTCTGAGATATTCTTCCGCTGTCTTGCATGCAGTTCTCTTCTGAGGTCTATCTAAAGACTTGTTGATGTGTAGGTCAGACTTTCAGCATGCACATCTTGAGGTTGCACATGTAGGATTTTGAGGTGCATTTAGGAACAAAGTCCCTTCGCAGAAAACTTCAAGATGTTTTACTGAAGTTGCTATTCATCCAGCAGCTCTCTTTGAAAGTTTCCTAGGTCTCTTAGACTTTGACTCAGTCTTGACCATTGTGGTAATCTATAATTTCTAAGTTGTATAACAAAAAAAGTTTAAAGCTCCTTAAAGCTCCTAAAGCTCCTTTCAAAAGCTCTGAATTTCTGCCTTGTGGGAATCAATTATTTTTATTTTTAGAGTGCTAGGCAGCTTCTTTAACGAGCCCAGCTGAATGCTGGAACAATGTCTGAAGCATCAGTACTTATAAAGCTTTAAAATTTGTTATCATCTGGCCTTCGCAACAAACTGTAGCCCTGGCAAGCTAGTTTAGGTCTGAGGATTTGGTCAAAGTTATCTCCCAGGATGACTTGACTTTAATCGTGCCCCTTTTCTTTTCTTCTCTGTGATATTGCTCGGGTCATCTTTTGTTCACTTAGCTATTCACAGTAACAGAACTTCGACTTGGGGCAACCAAACTTTTGCCACTGTACGGTAAAACATTTGACACCATAGCAAAGACCTGAACAGCTTGTATGACTTTTAGGTGTTTATTTATACTGGGTTCCTAGCTATTTGCCGAGTTTTCGTACAGACCCCATTTGAAAATGCTGGCTGTGTATGGGAACACAAACTACAACTAAATTGGCAACAAAGCACTAAAAACATTTTAATACTGATGATTTATTTCTTAAAAACTATATTGAATCACAAAACTTTGACTTCATGAAATTATTAGTAATGCATAATTTCCTAATTTTTTACCAATTCTACCTCATGATATGTTTCTAATGGTCTGAGGATCATTCAGAGTCCAGTCATTTAATTTAAAGAAAGGAAATGGAAATTAAACTAAAAAATAACTTGATGTAAACCACAGAATAGTTAATGTGTTGTGTCCCAGCAAAATAATATTGTTTATTACTGATTTAAAAAAGATAATGTAGGAGTTAAATATGGGCAATTGCATCTGAACTAGTAGTCTCATGATATATCCAATAAAGGTCACAGGGCTGCAGTTTGTGAACAGAAGTTACCTGAGCAGCATGTTTAAAGGCAAAGTTGAGACTCGCTGTGTGATCACGGTGGATTTAAATTTGCATAAGTGACAGATAGCCTATGGTTCTTCTGTGATAGAACAGCAAAACCGTTCAAATATCATCGTATGTGATGATAAGTGTTTGTGTGGATCAAAGTCAGAACAAAACCAAAAAACAAACAAACAAACAAACACAAGTACTATTTTAAGAGCCCTTGAGCTTGACAGGACTTCAAAAATATGTTAGCATTTGATACTGTATTATACTGTATCTGAACACTTCTGAATGAAAACAACAAGCTTGCTAAGACCCTCAGATGTTTACCAGCAGTGCTGTGGTGCCTGAATCCTTGACTAACATTAAAGTCTCATTTAAGTCTCAATTTCACTGAACATTAACATTGATGATGAACCACCAGAGATAATCATACTTAACTGGAGATCACTAAATAATGCTAGATGCTCCTCACGTTAGCTCCCTGAGCTAACACGAATTTCACACACTGAAAGGACAGGCAAGTTCACAGCCCAGAATGGTGAGTTCTGCTTAAAAATACTAATGTGATGCTGAATTGCCTTATTGAAGTTTCTATTTTTATTTAAAAAATGAGGTAAATTTAGCTGATGAAAGCTTTTTTGTTTACCTAAAAATTGTGATTAAGAATAACGACCATGATATTCAAAAGTCATGTCATTGATGCTAGGGATAAATTTACTTACCGTACTGATGACAGATCACCAGCAACCGATTCCTAAGTTACGATATAAGATCTCTACATTAGCTTCCTGAGCTAATGTAGATAGTTTCAAAAATTGACACGCAAAGGACTGATAGCCCAGAATCCAAAAGGTCTCAATATCAAGCAAAGTTAACTAGCTTCAGATATTAATGTGATACACTTGGTAGGCTAGGCTGAAAGTAATCAAAGTTAGCTGGGACAAGATGCTGCGTATTACTACTTAAACTGTTTTCGTGATGATAACTATGGAATATAATTTCATTGAGTAATCACGATGACAGTGTGTACACAACCCCTACGGTACAGGCTCTCTTTGTTAGCATCCTGAGCTAGCATTAGTTTCAGTTTGAGAGGACAAGGTGTTCAAACCCAGGAATTCAAAAAGTCCTCATTCACAGTTATGTTTAGATATTAGAGAAGTACAGTTGATATATCTTACTCAAATGTAAAAATTTAGTTTCAACAAAACCGTATGTACAGTACGTTCACATGTCCCTAAAAAAAGCCACACTAAAAAAAATATAGTATTTCTCAATCTTAGATATTTCTCAATCTTAGATATAGAGGTGACCACTTACTGTGTTAATGATGGACTGCTGATAAATCGCGTCTGACACTGTTAAAGATAACGACATTTGACTGACGACGTCTTCGTGATGGTAAAAACTCTTGTTGCGCAGCTTCCTGAGCGAACATAGGTTGCAAAGATTAGATAGACTAACTACTTTACCAGCTCTGGTTGATAAAACCTGTTGGACAAAAATGTACCAAATAAACTGTCTGAAATTCAGAAAGACTTTTGTGATGTGGCCATTTCTGCAAGCATGCCATCCTTACCTCTGTACTTCAGTCCTGACCTCATTCACACACCATTAATATCACCCTTCTAACATGAATTTACATCAATCAAATCGGTGACTTGGTGCATAACAAACCTTAAAATTTTGTAAGAAAGATTTGAAAGCATTTCCTTAACTACTGCTGACATAATGAAATAGTGTCACTGATTTAAGATACAAATGTACTGCATAGCATTGTAGCTAGTCGCTTTACATTTATACAGTTCAAAGTAAGGATCTCGGACTGATATGATGGTTAATTTCTTAAACTGCTGAGTTAGCTATCAAAACTATCTATTAAAACTTTCTGATCATCAATGGCAAAATAACTCTGGGGTAGACACAACATGAAATAACATGTCATGGCATGAATGGTTTGATAGCAGTGCTTGCTCTTTACTTCAAGCAGTATATTACCTGGCTGACAGACTCACCAAAATGTACTACCTTTACATGTAAAATAATGACTCCTTTCATTTAAAATATATTAGAAGTGCTTCATTGAGCTCAACAGTCTTCTGATTATTCTGAGCAATTCTCAGTTTTCTTGGTAACACTTCATTCAGCATGGTGCAAACAGGACTGAGCAGACTTGACTTACCCTCAATTAGACACTGCTGAAAGACTTGAAAAACTTCATTCTGCACGTAACAAAAATAAAACATCTGGAGAATTTGACTAACTTGAAATCGGAAACCTACATTAATGCATAATATCAAATATAGAAGGAAAGCTGTTCTTAGTTATGCAGTTATGCTCTGAGGAGCGATGTCTTGATGTAGAAAGGCTTACTGAAAGACTTGGAAGGTTTTTCACAAACATGGCTTGGATTTGTTTAGTTTGTCCTCAGTAGGTGGACTTGAGTTCATGAATAAGACTTAAAAAAGTTTTCTCATTAAAAGGTTGTTGTACTTATTTTTGGTTAATGGTAGTCTCTACCTTGTAGTTTGTACAAACTCTACATGGTACCAGCTACCTCAATGCAGTTCTACGGGCTAATGATGAGACTTTGAAGAAGTGCAAAGCTGTACTTGCTGAGTGAATACTGAGTCTAACAGTATCTAAGCAGGAAACAGTATACCTGAGCCTAGCAAACTACCTTTCCTGAAAAGTATCACTATAAATATTGGTCTGGCTAATTAGTATGGCTGGGTATCACACTTCAGTCATTTTATGGTACTGACCAAATTGTGTCAACAAAGTCAAGAAAACATTAACAGTGTTGGTCTGACCTCAGGCACTGTATCAGCATTGGTATTTGTGAATTTCAAGCAACACCTACAGAAAAGACAAGTTTCATGATATCATGTGACTAAGCTGTTTTCTAGCCTCAAATGCTCTTTAAACTAGATATCAAAGTCACTATATGAAGACAAAAAAGATGTTACTTTGTGGAGTTGAGATTGCAGCTGGCGTCTTGTCTTGATTGCTGGGACGAACCCCTTGGCTCGGCTAAGTGTGTGTTGGAAGAGCGAGTGACCTTTGTAGCACTGCAATGCACTTCAGTCATCTTGGAACTTTTTAAAGACGGACTAACGGCTTCCTGTCAAGGTTTAACGTTATCTATGCGCAAAGTTCCGCCACAGCTGACTGCAGCTTCTTGATAAGGCAAACACGTTTCGGTCCAATTGGAAAAGCACAATAGTCACTGGAAGAATGAATACTAGCAAGGTCGCTTCCAGGACAAAACTTTTGCTAAGAATGCCGAACTCTTTTACACTCTCACACTCACACACACACACAGAAACACCATAATAATGCACAAGTTATCTAGAAGATGTCTCTTTCTGTTTTTTTCACCAAAACCTTGCTAACTGTCTGGGAGAAAGAAATCTATTTTAACCTGCTCAAATCACTTATCTAGTTAAACAGACGAAAACAATATCTTTTGCCTTTAATCTTACGAGAAACAAATAGCATGCAGCTATGAAGTGTTGACTTAAAAAATAATACTTTGACAAACTAGCATGCTAAGATGATAACCTTCCTGAATGTTTATCTTACAAATTCCTGTGATTTTAAGATGGCTACTGTAGTTTATTTTGATAAATATGTAGTTAAGTAAGTCTGATACCTGGGGAAATCAGTGTGCCATCCTTGTTCTTCTCTCCTTTCTTGTGGGCCAGCATCTCCTTGTACCTCTGCTCCCTCTGTTCCAAAATCCTCTGGTTGTACAAATCCAGCTACAACATAAACATGAAAACCTTATCAAGGCTATCAAAACAAATATTTGGATTACTCACAGCAAATACAAATCCTCAACCAAACGCTCAAAAGAAAAGAGGGAATTTT
Organism: Ctenochaetus hawaiiensis; assembly: GCA_029783645.1. Classification (NCBI taxonomy): domain Eukaryota; kingdom Metazoa; phylum Chordata; class Actinopteri; order Acanthuriformes; family Acanthuridae; genus Ctenochaetus; species Ctenochaetus hawaiiensis. The sequence goes on along the minus strand of JAPZDY010000102.1, from coordinate 3,583 downwards.
TTATTATTCCTTATGGTCAGCAAATCAACAAGACACTCCTGTAATTAATGATTAAAACCATACATATCCAATTGATGCAATTATCCAATCTTTACTACTAAATTTAGCAGTGCATATTACTTTTACTTTACTTTGATGTGGATGATGTAGTACCTCTGGTGACCATACCTTCTCCTTCTGCTTGCTCTTTATGTCATCGTCTGTCTGTGCTGAGGTCTCAGGACAGGCTGAATGAGACTCCAGGGGTAAATTGAACTGGACTGTTTTGACTGGTTTGGCAGACGGCTGCACAGCCAGAGATTTTACTGTCTCAATCACCTTCAGGCATCTGGCAACTGTTGTAGAGATCGTTGACTGATCATCGCTTGTTGGACTTGATGTGGTTGGAATGGAAGATGGGGGTATTGGTGTTACTGCTGCAGTGGTTAGAGGTTGCAAAGCTGCAGAAGGCTGGCCAATAAAAGAAAAGACTCCTTGACTGGAAGATGATGTGAAAGGAGGTTGTCCAGGCCGCCGTGGTGGAGGTCCAGGAGGTGGCCCTGGAGGAGGTTGTCCAGGAGGACGATGGGGTGGAGGTCCAAGAGGAGGCCCTGGGGGAGTTTGTCCAAGACGCTGTGGAGAAGGCCCAGAAGGAGAGCCAGAGGGAGGTCTTTGAGATGCCTGAACAGCTGCAGAGGGGGCCTGAGTCCCCATGCCAATGGCTGTGGTTCCCTGTGTCGAGGGAATCTGGCTAGTGACTCCAAGAGGCCAGCTGACTGGTGGGCATGGATGCTGGTAATGAGCAGGTGGAGGCCCAGGGGGAGGTTTCACAGAGGGAGCGGTGGATGGTGTGCTCCCTATTGTTTTGGTAAGACTCTGCAGTTGCTGTGCCTTCTTAAGTGCCTCCAACTCCTGCTGATCCAGAAATCCCTCATATTCTGAGACAGCTTTGTGTCCCATGAATGGCTCCAAACTGGAGGACCTGGCAGGGGAGGGGGAGTGAATGTGATCCGATTCAACAGAGCCCGTTCTACTCATTCGTGGTTCTTCTCTTGGGGATGACAAAGTCTCCCTTTCTGTAGATGAGGACTTTGGGCTATAGATTTTGTCTTGGGCTCTGCTTGCCAGCTTGGACACATCACCTGTGCTCAGTTTCAGGCCAATAGTACGGAGTAGACTCTGGATCTTGTCATAGGGTTCTGTCTTGCTCTTTGGTGCCTCACTTGTTCTCTCTACTGAGGACCGTTTCGGGCTTAGTTGGTTCTTTTCCCCTTGAAGCGCTAGACTGCTGCTGGGTCGCTCTTGAGCCAATCCCACGATCCGAGAAAAACCCTTGCCATCCTGAAGTGCCCGCTCATGAGGCAAAAGGTCATCATGTACAAAAATGGGTTCCATTCTCTTTTCGGCATCCACCTTCTTATTCAGCATATCAAGGAAGCGATCAAGGGGTGGTTTCTCGGCTGGAGGCGACTGGCGGGGTGTTGTGTTTTGCAGTTTAGGAGAAGGGCTTCTAGGAGGTGGTTCTGTTGGAGAAGGAGGCCTGAAAGGGGGTTGGGAAGATACCATTTGTTTCAAGGGAGACTGGGTGGAGGTAACAGGCACTTGGCCAGAAGGAGAAGGTGAGGAACCACGGGGTTCTGGAGACTGGCTCCGCTTGACAGGATGATATGGATCATCATATCGTCGGTCTGCATATGCTGATTCATAGTAGTGATCATCATAAGGTTCATCATACACGTCGTAGCGATCAGTGTAACCCTGGCTGGCATGTGGAGGGCCCCCATAGAGACGATGTTCATAAGGGTGGTCACCATAAGGACGGTCACCATAGGGACGGTCACCATAAGGACGGTCACTGTAAGAGCGGGTAGCATATGGATCACCGTAGCGGTCACCATACCGTCGATCTTGGTAAGGACTGTACGGCCGGTCGTAATACGGATCATCATAAAGTTGAGAAAGACGAGGATGGTACTCAGATCCCTCCGGTCGTTTCTTCAAGATGGACCGCATTGGTTTGTAATCAGTCAGTGGGACGGCAATCCTGCCATGGTCGTAGTCTATGCATGTCCTCTGTCCAGGGTCTATCTCCACCAGTGACTTTTTGTAGGCAATCATCTCGTTCAGCTCCTCCAGCTCCCGCTTTTTCCTTGCCAGCTCATCGTCCATGACTCCTACACGTCTAGGAGGAGGGCTAAGCTCCCTCCTCCTCTTGTAACTTTCTTCCTGCTCTCTGCTGATTTTGCTCCTTCTCTTGCCAGCCCTGTCCTTGCTTCTCTCCCTGCTCCTGCTGCGGCTCCTACTGGAGCTTCGACTGCGACTTCTGCTGCGCCTGCTTGACCTCTCTCTGCTTCGGCTTCGTCTGTGCCTGCTGCTTTTACGGTCTCGGTCAACACTGGTACTGCATCTCCTTTTCACGATACGTCCAAACTGGTCTCTGGGCGGACTCCTGCTCCGACTTTTGCTTCTACTCCTGGCCCTACCCCGGCTCTGACTCGTGCTCCTGCTCCTGCTGCGGCTAAGTTTACGTGTGGAACCGTAATCCCGTCGTTCAGTACTGGTCTTGCTGTCTTGAGATCTAAGATTTTTCACCACGGCCTTCAATTTATTTGTCTCTGTTTTTTCTCTCCTGAAATGGCAGAAATAAGAATTTTACGAGATGTGATTGTCTTTATGTGCTGTGTAGATGCACAGGGTGTCGATAGTAACTGGTACTGATGACAGTGATATTATAAAAATAAGTTACCAATATTTTTTTAACAACACAGAAAAGACAATATTGTGTAAATAATGCAGCGCCTCTTAAGCCATTTCTTTTTCTTCCGTTCTCCCTTTATCATAGATTCAGATTGATTTAGCTTTTTTCCTCCAATTTCTACACCAGGTGTGTCCAAAGTACAGCCCGCGGGCCAAGTGCATTCAAACTTCCAGCGGCCCGCAGTTTCTGTCATAAAATCAATAATATGCAGCCCGCCAGCACTGTTGACCATAGAGTAAAATACAGTGTACAAAAAGCTATTTTATATTTCACCAGAAGATGGCAGTGGACCTGTGGCCACACTCTCGCCGCGGGAAACTTTGACCCTTGTCACAAGGGTCAAAGGGTGTGAAGATCAAAACCACAGTTTTGAATATGCTCTGATTCTTTTCAATCCGTGTATAATTTGTGCTTTTGTTTTTCAATTGACAATCAAACCGGGTCTTGTAAACCCGACAAATTAAATATTAAAATCAAATTCGGTCCGGCAGCTCGTTTTTCCATTCCGTATTTTTGATCCGAGTCTAAAATTGAAATAATGAAAAACACTGCCTTTCTCATTTTTGATAACGAGTAATACAAGGATTCATATGGCCCTGAATGTTTTGTACTTCTGAACAAAATAACTGTTAGTGTTATTTTCCTGTTCACATGTTTTGAATTTAGAGGTTCATAGTGAGCAGTTTTGAATTTAGAGGTTCATAGTGAGCATTTAATAGTGAATAATATGTAACGTTTCAAATGAACCTACATATGTTTAATCTTTCCGAAAGTTTTTTTTTTCCAGACAGACTTTTTCTTCATTTTATGTAGTCTTCAAATATGAAAGGCAGAGTGATTTTGGTA
>JAPZDY010000101.1:0-13838 GCA_029783645.1 Ctenochaetus hawaiiensis | reverse complement strand
AACACACACTGGGTGTCAGTGCTGCTGCTCTTCAGCTGTGTGTTCAGGACAGTGTGAGCTCTGACGCAGTACTCTGCTCCTTCCTGCAGGGCGGCAATGTGCAGCATCATCTGCTCGGCTGGTATTGTGTACACAGCAGCCTGCAGACACAGAGAGGAGAGCAAACACATGTCATATAAGTCTGTATGTTTGTTTTTTAAAAAGCATGATGGTGCTTAGAAAATTAATGAAAGTTAGTCAGTTTATTGTTTTGGTGAAATGGAAATTTTCACCAAACTGACATGTAAGATTCCAGGGAAACTGTTTTTACTCAGAGTTTATATTTGCAGGAAAAGACTGAAATCAGTGTCACCAAATCAGCATCTAACCAAATATGAAACAAAGTCACATGTTGCCGAGTTATTGCATCAAAATTATACAGAAAAGTGTTTTTGCAGACCGTTATGATGTCACAGTGAAGTCGACCTTTTACCTTTTAAATACAAGATGTTGCTTCTCTTTTACTCTGTTACTCTTTATTATATCTTATGTGAAACTCTCTCAGTGGCAGATTTTTGGTGCTTTCTTGTTCTACTTCAACATTTTATCCTGTAAGACATTTGAGTAAAATTTTATCCTACTTGTTTTGTGATTTCACAGTGAACTTTGACCTTTTACATCCAAAATCTACTCAGTTCATCCTTGAGTCAAAGTCAATGTTTGTGTCAGATGTAATAAAATTTCAGGTGTTTCTGAGACTTCATATACTTGAGGATGAGACGTACAAACAGACAAGAAGAATGCAAGAATTAAGTTAAGTGTTAAGAGGGAAGGGATTAAAAAAAGAATAACAGAGGAATCAGGGATGTAGAAAAAAACACAAAAGCAGAAAAGAAAAAAGTTTAACAAACAGTAACCAGGAACAAAAAAAAGAAGAAGGAGGGCAGAACAAAAGCAGAAAAGACTGAGAACAGAAACCTGGAGAAACACAAATAGGAGAGAAGAAGAAGAAGGGAGCAGAGTGAACTTTGACCTGCAGCTCGTCGTCTCTCCTCCACACCGTCACACTGATGACGGCGGTGACAGGAAGCCTGTCGAACGTCACCTGGAGGGCGTCGCCCACCACCGTCACCGCCATTTGAGGCGCCATCAGGACAGCTGTCAGCACGAGAGTCACAGGCATCAGACACCTTTAAATACTGCTCATGTTGTGTTGGACAGAGACGAGCCAAACACACACACACACACACACTCACAAACATTTCCACAGCATCATTTTGACAAACAACAAACAGAACCTTTTTTTTAATATCAAATCAAACAAACAACTTATCAGGTGTGACATTTGTCATTTTTGGAGTCATTTGGAAACAAAGTCATTTACAGTTAGAGGTGGAAGTGTTGTGATATAACTGAATCCAGCCAGCAGAGGGAGCCGAAGCTACACACTGTTCTGATGGGGGGGGAAACCTCATGAGGAAGGGACAGACTTTGATACAAGTACAGCAGAGACACCAAAACCACATGCAAATGAGGGCTGGTTGGATTATTTCACTTCTGTGTTGGCCGCCTGCTGTTATTGATTTAGAAAATGTATGTTGTTTCGTGTAAAAGCAACAGAAGAAGAGTTGTTTTAAGAGCCTTTCTGCCAAAGAGCCACATCCGCTGCTCTGTGAGGACGTGCAACATGACGGCATTTCTAAGCAGCAAGATTTAACCTAAAAAGATGCTAAAATAATAAAACTACAGAATAAAAACTGGATTCTCATTGTCACAAACATTAAACTTTCATTTAACTCAAATGTTTTCTTTATCAAACATGTGAGAAAGGCATCTTACTGTCTCTGCGGTTGAAAGGTGGGCGGAGCTTGCTCCATGGCGACAGCTGGGAGCCGCACCGCGCCCTGACCTGCAGGTTGTAGTCGGAGTCGGAGCCGAGGTCAGAGGTCAGGTCGCAGTGAGTGAGAGCAGTCTGCTGGCACTCGAGAGCGTCCACCCAGCTGCCGTTCAGGACCGTCAGCTCAAACTCCCTGAGAGAGGAGGACACACACACACACACACACACACACACAAAAACACAAACACACAGTTTTAAAGGGGATTCTGGTGTTTTTTTAACCTGAACCTTGATTTTTACATATTTTGATCCACATTTACTGGATCCATTCTTTCTGTACACACACAGAATCATGTAAACATCAGGTGTTTGAGATGTTTCCCAGCTTCCCCCTCTGGGAATGTTTAACTGGGAGGGAAAACCCTGAACTCATCCGAGGAATTTCACATCTCATTTGGCTTTGAAATGCCTCAGAATTCCTGTGGAGGAGCTGGAAATCATCACTGGGGAGAAAACGTCTGGGATAACCGACCTGGCCTCGGATAAGTCTGGATCTTCTGGATCTTCTCTTTATTGTGGCTGTTTTTGCTGTTTTTCCTGTTTATTCTGTGACAAATGTGATTCCATGAGAGCAAAATCAGCTCTGAAACATGAAAACACGTTAACTGAAGCTAATTAAGAACTGTTTGCACATATTTCACTGTCACTGATTCACCTCTGACAGCTTGTTGGTGTGTCAGTGCTTTTTCTCATTGGATCAGATTTATGTTTGCTACAATGGAGTTAACAATGGAAGCGAGTGTGAGAACGAGTCAGTATTTCAGTGTGCTAACGGGTGGAGCCGCCTGTCAGGTGACATTTATTACAGGTGAGGCAGGTTCACCATCTGAAGGTTCAGGCCATCAAACTTACATTGCTGTTTGTTTTTAAACCTGCAGAACTTTTGTTGTTTTGTTTTTGAACTTTAGGAAAAATTAGTTCAATAATCTCAACACATCGTGAAGCTTGAAGGACGGTTTTAGAAAATGTGAGGTTTTTAAATGAATGAAGAAAACGCTTAGTTCTTCTGGTGGTTTCAGCTTTAAATACAGTACGACAGAATGTTACGATGTCATTGGTTTTGCAGGTTTTGAATCATAAATCAAAGTGTTGGACTCAGTGTTTTTCAGACTTCAAACTAGAATGTTGATGGTTCATTGCAGCTTCTGGTTTGTGATTTATGGCTGACAGGACACTCACACACACACACACACTCGAATCACTCGCTCTCTATCGAGCCACGAGAAAGCTTGAACATTCATGCACTGTCGAGTCATGGATTCTTTGGAAGGTTATGAAACGTTCAGTCTGTGCTTCTCCAACAGGCTGATCAGATGTGATTAATCGATCTTTTATTTCCTGCAGGCATCGCGGAGCATTGTGGCATTAAAGCAGCACCAGCTGGTCGAGTTCGACAGGCTGCTTCATGAAATATGTCAGAGGAATGAGTGATGATTCAAAGCATTTTTAACTGCCTTTTAATCTTTACTAGTTACCAGTTAATGTTGGCTGTAAACTGAAGAATAAACAATTAATTCAGTGTGCAGCTCGACGTCAACCTGCAGCTTTTGAGTCAGATCTGATTTTTAATCTGAGCAGCTCGACAGATTCACAACTGTGTAGTTTCATTTTTAAAAAGTCTCAGGAAGCTTCTGAAAGAGATTCTGACTGCAGCTTTTATTTCAACAAACAGGAAGAAACCGTGTTTGTGTGGACCATTTTAAGCATCAAAAACAAAGATCTGAAGCTTTGTTGATTTGCAGAGAAGATTTTCTGACTCACCCCTGGAACTGAACGGAGTAAAGGACTGTGGTGTTGCAGGGAGCCTGAGGGGGGCGCCACTTCAGTATGTGTGTCATGTCAACAGAGTCCATGAAGACGTCGCTGGGAGACGGAAGCATCCAAACATCTGCAGACACAATGAGGTCACATTTTAAAGCTCAGACATCAGCTGACAGAGAGAGACGGCTTTTACCCACAATCCCTCAGGAGACCAATTGATCAATCCTGATCATTAAATCAGAAGAAAGAAAGAAACTGATGATTTTTCTGTGCAAGCAAACAAACCAGACATTAAACCACAAACTTCAGAGGTTCTGATTGGAGGATTTGTCACCTTTTAACTGAGCCAGGCTGGTTGTTTACACCTGTTCACAGGCTTTATGCTAAGCTGAGCTAAGCTAGCTAGCTGCTGGCAGAGTGATGCTGAAATTATGCTTTTTAAATGCTGAAGCTCATTAACAGTTTGATTTGCTTCATGAAGCGACATGGAGGACAGAGTGTCCTTGTTCTGCAGGATGACAGACGTCACTTTGTTCGTTCAGCCTTTTCACTTCCTTTTTTCATGCAGGTTCAGTCTCAGTATTTTATTGTTTCAGGTGTGAAGTTCTTGTTTTCAGAGTCAGCTGAGTTACAGGTGTGAACCTTCAGAACTAAACCTCAGTCATTCAAGTTTGAACTGATAAGATAAACAGTTCAATCAGATTCTGTATTTGAATACAGAAAACAGGTGCATTTTTTGTGGTTTGTATGTTTTTCAGTCACAGTTATTTGAATTCTTCAGTGTAAAAATCCGCGCAAACATTTTCTCTTTAGTTGTTTTTTTTAAAAGAGTGCAGAGAACTGATGCACGAGACGGTGAACATGAAACACTCAGCATGTCGTCAGAGAATTCAAAGCTGATTCCAAATCAGTTTGATCTTTTCATTTTTATATAATTTCTTCATCTTTATTTTCCTCCAGCTGTGTCTCTTAAAGGCCTTTAAGCTCTGTGATTAGATGTTTCTTGCTTCTTTGCACCTCTGGAGTCGTATCTGACTTCACTTTCTCAGGCTTTTACTTCTGACATTTTATCAAAGAACCAGATGTTTTCAGATGGTTCGCCCTCTTTTGTGTTCATGATGCAACCAGGAGAGTTTCACATAATCCTGCAATGACACGTGTGGATGTTTCTGCAGGTTTTTGCACATCAGGTTGTTTTTCTGAATGCATTGTGAAGCTCTGTGCATAAATCTGATCTGTTGATTAAAAATCTGTTCAGCTGTGTATTTTTTAAAACTTTCCCATTTTCTGTCTTTTCTCTGAGCTGTCAGACACACAGTTAAAATGAACTCACAGTCAGTGAAGTACAGCAGAACCATCATCATCATCACCGTCATCATCATCATCATCACCATCAGGCCCAAAGGAGGGTGAAATCTGTCAGGTGAGGTGAAAACCCAGCGGTGACGTGAAGGTAAACTGATCCAGAACACAACATGTCATCCAGAGACGCGAGCAGAAACCCCTCAGAGAAAAACTCGACACTCCTTTTGTTTTCTTTCACTGCTTTTTTCTGGCTTCGTCCTTCAGCTTCACCCAGCGAACAAAAGCTTTAAATCCACTGTGAAGATAAAATCCCAGTTTAACTTTCAGTTTGAGATCCTCGTGATCCAGAGTTTGAGGTTTCAGAGTTTGTTTCTCCTTCAGAAGTTTGAGGCTGTTTGAAAAGCTGCAATCGGGATCTGAAGAGAGAAAGCCGATGTATCCGGATGCTGCGGCTGGATTCTGGGTTGCCGAGCCGGTCTGACAGCTCGTCAGCTCCCTCAGGCCATCAGCTGTCAGCTGTAATTTACAGCTCAAACTCAGAACACACCTGGTGAGCAGGTGAACGCAGTGTGTCAGTCTGTTTGTGCAGCTTTGTGTTGTTCAGATGCCAGAAGAGTCTCACTCAAACATGATGATCACGCTGCTCGACTCCTTCTGATTATGTCACATATCTTGTCACATTCTTCTGATGTGATTGTAATTTATTATCAAAGAGTCAGAATTATGCCGCGTTAAATCATGAAGTCACGTTTGTTTTGGGATGAAATACAGATTTGAACTTGAAGTTCGGAGTCCGTGACGGTTGACGATCAGTTCAGACACAAAATCTGTCAGGATTTCTGTTTTCTTCCCGCTGATCTGTTCATTCCTCCACCGTCGCTCACAGTTTTATCCAACAGAAAGCTGCTGATGAGGGAACAACAGCATGTCAGCTGAGGAAGGTCAGCAGCGTCAGGACAGTTTCTATTGGTCAACAGTGTGACCTGAATACAAATGTAACTCCACGTCAAACATTCATGGATGAATTTCACCATCAGATCTTCTGTTCAGCTCCAAATGCTGCAGTTTTAAATGGTGTGAACTAAATTTAAAGAGTCAAAAACATGCTAATGTGACTTTTTTCTCACCTACTTAAAGACTTTTTGTTTGCATTCCAGTTCTTAAATGTTTATTAAATGAAGTATGAGGCTTCCTGCTTCCTCATGATAGAACATTTGTCAGTTATTGAACATTGAATTGAATTTTTGCTGCTGCTTGATCAACAGTTTCACCTCAGCTCACATTCACAAGTTTGATGTTGATCTGCTGTGTAATCACTTTATGCTGAGAGAAAAATACTGAGAATGCAAACTTTCTGTTAAAGAACAGGCAGAATGTTTTCAGTTTGGTTTCTGGCTTTTTGCTCTCAGAATCTCCAGCATCAGACTTCAGAGAGCAGAGATGTCAACTGTTTGTTTAAGCACTGAGTGAATCTGTGGCACCTGCACATGTTTGATGAGTATTTCATGTTTTAAGCTCCTCATTGCTTCAGTGAAACATGATACTGAACCAGGTTCAGAAAGCTTTATTGTTATTATAAGGTTCCTTCAAAAGGAGTCAAACCAGGCTGAAGGATTTCTGCACAACAACAGGTTGAACAGCTTGTGACTGCAGCATCGAGGTCACAGTCTGCAGGATCTGACACACCTGCACCGAGGCCTCAGCAGGTAAAGTTCACCTGGAAAAACCAAAGATCCTCAAAAAGAAACAGCAGCTTTTCTGCTCCATCGTCTTCATGAGACCATCTGGATCTTTGACATTTAACTTCACATTTTCTGTCTTTTTTTGTGTGTGTTTCAGTGTGAAAATGTTTCTGTCAGACGGTTTCATTTGAGACGAAAGACTGATGAGAAATATCAGACTTTGGACTCATGATGATCAAACATTAACTGTCACCAACCATAAAACCATAAAACCATAAAACACAAAACACAAACACACAACCTGCCGAACATCTGCTTCATGTCTCAGCCTGAAACCGTCACAGCAGAAACTCAGAAAACATCATTTCATATTCAGTGTTTTGTTTGTATTTGTTTCCATGTTTCTTCACATTTGAAAATGTTCACTCAACTTCAGGCAGCTTTAATGTTTCAGCTTGATGGATTTCACAGGAAAACACTGAGAGAAGAGAAAAGGAAACAGAATATTTGCTGGTTGAATGTTTTTAAATGACTGTTTGTGTCTGAAATGTTCATTAATAACACGTTCAGACTAACGGATGAAAACTTTACGTCATCAGCAGACATCACTGCTCACCTTCGTCTTACTTCTCATTGGTCCGACAGCAGGATTCAACCTGGACGTCCTTATTTGGTCATGACAGTTTTTATTGTCTCTCCACTTCCTGCTGCAGAGTTTTGACTTCTGCTTTTCTCAGCGTTCACGAACAGAAAACTGGTTCATTTGAGGAAAAAGTGTGAAATATGTGGAAGGTAAACAGATTAGAGAGAAATGGCAGCGACACCACAGAGTTTCAGTTCCCTTCGTCGACACAGATGATTTGATTCAGAGCGACAGAAGGACGGAGAAGCTGATGTTCAACAGCTGAGCTGGAGACTTCATTGCAATAAATCTTTATGTCGGTTTCAGAGCAATAACTGCTGCTTCTGCTGCTTATTTAAGTTTCCGTTTCACGCTGATTAAAATCTGTTTGAGGCTCTCATTCATTCATATGTACAACATTTTCCCTTAAATAGACACATCTCATTCAAAAAAGCACTGACTGAAGGTCTGAGTGAGCTGAAGTCACATTCAAACACACTTCTGTCGTCACATGTAAGACAAAAACCAGCAAACACTCCACTGCAGAGTATTACGCAAAATCACAGCTATCTGCAGGCACCATGGCACCGTAACAACACTGGAGATATTCCACTAAAACAGCCTGAAATCCTGCAATCAGCTGCAAGAACAACAAGAACACAGGAACAACAAGAACAACAAATCCTCCTGATTCAAAGACAAAACACTTTGTTTGTCCAGAACCTCTGAAGACAAGAAGATTGGTCTGTTTTACGTTTTGTTCAGTTAAAGGCACAAAATGATCCTGGTTGGATCAAAAGACGGATCAAAATGAGTTCTTTGTTTGGAACCTTCATCTACAATAACACCCACATGGTTTTAAGTCCAGCTCAAGTCAGGAACGAGACGAGCTGCAGGCCTCCGACACAAAGTCATTTTTTATCAGAAAATCACCTTTAAAAGATGTAAATGAGGCAAAGACAGCGTTCCCTGACTTTGAAATACCAAAGCTGCAACTTTACAAAACAAAAAGTGCCTCTCACACTTAACTAGCACCTGAGAATCACTATGGCAACCCAGAAACCACAGAATGACTCCATGGCAACAGTCTCAGAGCGTCGCCCAGCAGGGGGGGTTTCTGGGAGTTTATCCGGTGTTTTTACGTCTTTGCACATGTTTCCTGCGTCATGCTGAGAAAGAAGCAGTCAGGCAGATTAAAATGAAGGTCAGGTGTGAATGTGGGTGTGGTTTGACCCACAAGTGCTGAGAACAGGTGTAATAATAATAATGACTGCTGAGTTCTCATTGGTCGTCAGTGTTGATGTGACTCTGTTACAACGTTTTTGTTTTTTGGTTAGATTTTATTCATAGATTGAACAACTGCAGCTGCTGCTTTCTTTTATTCATTTATTATATTTAAAGTTCCTTTTAAGTGTATTTACCCTTAAAATATTTTTTGAAGATGTATCTGAGCACGTTTTGAGCACATTTGCTGGCATGTCAGATGCCCAGCATTTGCTACACTGCATTTGTTGTGTCACTGATCATAAATGTGTTTGAACATGAGCTTTTCCTCCTGATGTTTGTCTGCACATGCAAACTGTTTCTGAAAGTTCTTCCTTTGCAGAAGCAGTTTGTCGTTTTAACCTGATGATCGATTTTTGTTTCCTGCAGGTTTCTGTGTGGAAGGAAGCTGAATGACATCGAGAGTGGCCGAAGTTCTTGTGGAAAGTCTCTAAGGTTTTTCAAGGTGTGGCCGAAGAGTCACATCCTCGTCATCATCATCAATACTGAGCAGGAGGCGGTGGGGAGCTGCAGGGAGCGGCCGCCTGCAGTTTATGGCCCCTGACAGGTGTAAAGTCCTCGGGTTCGAGCCACACACATCAGATTATCAGAAATAACTGAAGGAGAGAGATCAGAGCCTCCAACCAACCAACCTGAGGCCTTGACTCTGCTCTCACCACACATTTTAAAGGCTCACATCCCAGGCTTTTTGTTTTTCTGTCACAGTTGGATTTCCTCTGTTGTTTCTTCGTAAGAGTTTTCTGGAAACGTTGCCATCATGTCGACGGCTGTGGAAGCGACCGGGTTCCTCATGTGCTTACTCGGCTGGTTGGTCACCGGAGCATCGCTGGCTAACGACTACTGGAAGATTTCCTCGGTGTCGGGCAGCGTCATCACCTCCGTGAGGGATTTTGTGAACTTGTGGCACTCCTGCGTCGAGAACAGCGCCGGCATCGCCGAGTGCAGAGACTTCGAATCGCTGCTCGCCCTCCCCTGTAAGAACCACGATCGATAAGTTTAAAAACCTCATGCTTTCTGAAACAGACGATGTTTGGGTAAAATGGGAGAACAAAGAACAAATTTAAGAACTTTAGATGAACAAAATAATCTTCAAATTCCAATGAAAGCACAAAATTTAGGCCTTTTGATGTTGCTTGCAAAGTTTTAAAAAGTTTTTGAAATGCGTTCTTAATTAAATTTAAATCATTTACTGCTTATTTAGAAAGGCTTCAGTGAACGTTTGAAAGCTCATATTCACTTTTTTGTGGAACAAAGAACATTTGAGAATAACCAGGTAACTTGATAAGATAAGAAGAAGCATTCAGGTCAACTTTAAGCTCCTTAAGCACACGAGGCCATAAAGCGGCTGAAGAACAATAAAAATCTACCAGGATTTTGGTTCCAAGAGCGAAATAAGTAACTCTCATAAAACGTAAAACTAAAATATTTTTCAGGGCTCTTCAGACTTGTTCAACATTAAACCTGCCAAGTGGCACCGTCAGAGATTCACTCGTCCGAAGGTTACAACGTTTTCCCGCCTAAAATCCGTAAACAAAAATCCGTTTCAGTCAAAGTTAATTACAACGAAAACACAAAAAGATGAACATTAATGTGTTAAAGCAGCTAAATTAATTTATAATTTTCAGGTTTTCTTCCCAGTGGACGTGTCAAACTGTGTAACACTTTCTATTGGGCGCCATTTTGAGTTTCGTCCAACACGGACGATAAAATGGAGGGAAACACCTTCAGTTCGTCTGATTTTATCTTTATTACAAACCGAGTGTTTGTACGTCTGAGTTTACTGGGTCTATGTGTAAAAGTGTGTAGATTCAACAGATACACTAGAAATAATTAAAAATTGTGGTTTTCCAGCACAAAGTGGTCAGACGGTGACTTTATGAAAAATTATCCTTATCAGATGACCAGACGGTAGCGCTGTTTCCACATACTCTAATGGTCTGTGAACTTCTGTTACAAACCAGGAAATACTGATCATGTTATGCATCTTGTTTTGTTTTAAATTATGAAAAGTGGCTGTAAGTCGAGTTTTCCACAAGTTCATGTTTTTAGACTTTCACATGTTATTTTCAGTTTTTAGGGGGAAAGAAGATGCTAATTGAAGAGTGTAGATAAACTTGTGTAAATTAACAAACAGGTTCAGGTCCTGTAACGTCACGGACATCAGCACAGTATTTTTTCATTTCGTGTCATGGCATCAAACACACAGTGAATCATCTTGTTTCAGTTCTTTATTGAAGTTTTGTGAAGTTCCCACTGAAGGAAACACTGAAACCCTCCTCTGAGTTTTCATGACTGAATTATCAAAAAGAAAAAATCCTGGTGAATCATTTCAGACACATTTCTCAAAACTCTGCCTGTCAGATTTGGTGTCTTTGGAAACTTGTGACCTTTGAACCTGCTGCTCGAGTTCAGAGGACAAATTGTGTGTTAATCTTTTCTCTTTCCTTCTCATTTAAGTCCGTCGGGTTTAACTCTAATTGGCATTTATTTAGAAATATCTGCAGATATTCAGTGTGACTAGCAAACAGTTCTGTCTGATTTATGGCTGGAAGGAGTTTGAAATGAAGGCCTGTGATTGGTCAGAAACCTCAAATATGAACAGGAATTGTTTTAACTACCGCACTTAAAAAAGCACTTAAAAAATTTAGACTTAAAAATATATGTGATCAAGTTGTTTGAGCAAATATTTTGATTTCTGTGCTGTATGATTCATGTTCAGCCCTTCCAGCTTCCTGTTTGACTCCTGAAACTCTCTGAGGCCAATAAAGAGGCGTGGCAGGTTTCTATGAACATTAGAGTTCAACTTGTCAATAAATGACTGTTACAGTGTAACTCGGTGCTTTGAGTCAAAGGTCTAGTGTGCAGGAATTAGTGACATCTGCTGGCGAGTTTGCAAATTGCAACCAGATAAATTTCCTTCCCATCCTTCCCTCCTCGCTGTGGAAGACGACACAGACATAACAGACTCATTTGAAAATAATAAGAACGCTAATAAAACAATTCTCATGTTTTATTTTAGATGATAGATCCAACTAAATGTGATTCAACAGAATTTTTTTCAGTTGTTCAATTTTGTATTTTCTTCAATATGTAGAAATTTATTTAAAAAATCTTTTCAATACATTTCACACACATTTATTTATTTTGTATCAATTGCTGCAGGACCAATGAGATGATAATTCAGAAAATGTGATGTAATTAATTTTGCTTCATTTTTAAATTTAAAAGAAAAACAAACGTTCAAACTGTGTCTAAAAACTTTAATACAACATGTTTCAACCTTGACTTCCTTGGTTCCCTGAAAGGAACTATTTCAATCAGCGTTCTCACTGTTATTTTCATTGCCAAATAACTTGTTTTGAATGAAAGTGATGTTTTGGTGAAACTGTTCATGATGTAAATGTGGACGTATGTTTGTTTTTGTGCAGCTTACGTGCAGGCGTGTCGCGCTCTGATGATCATCTCCCTGCTGCTCGGCCTCGGCTGCATCGTCGTGTCTCTGCTCGGACTGAAGTGCATCAAGATTGGCTCATCCACCGACCAATCCAAGGCCAAGATCGCCATCAGCGGAGGGGTTGTGGGCATCCTCGCCGGTGAGTTGACCAAATACAATCATCAATCTGATGGAAACATGCACATGTGATGCAGAGGAGCCATAAATTAGTCTGATTCTAATAAAAGCTGAAGCTTCATGACACACTGTCATACATATGAATTCTTTTTATGATAAACAATCATTTAAACAGATGTTTCAGGTCTGTGTGTTGGTGTTTTCAGACAGTAGCATCTGTTTTTGTCATGTAACTGTATTACTTTTACAGCAGACAACCCTTTCTGACAGGAACTCAATCACCAAACTCCTTTGAAAAAAGCAGTAATTTTGTTGTGGAGAACACAGGAGTTGTTGGACTGATGCTGCACAGATACTTTAGCAAGTTTGTGTTGTAGTTTGATGTTGTTTGATCTGAGTTAATCTTTTGACAACAAAGTCACACAATAAAACAAATAAACCATTTGATCAGGGCAGATTCAGACCAGCAACTCCTATAATCTGAGAGGTAGAATTACCGTTTTTGTCAAAGGAGTTTGGTGGCTTTCAAAGTGCAACATTTTTAATCAGTCAATACTGGCAGCATCCACAAAACAAAGGCTTATAAATACACACACGTATAAATACATGGATTTAAAGTTGTGTGTTTTGTGCTAATGTTTTGGTTTGTGTGTTGCAGGTCTGTGCTGCATGATCGCAGTTTCCTGGTACGCCTACAATGTCGTGCAGGAGTTCTACGACCCGTTTTATGGAGGAATGAAGTGAGTCGACTCAAACACACATCCAGCAAAAAGTTTTCACTGTTTCTCACACACGAAAGCGCACAGGGTTAAAAAATGAACAAAAGAATTTGTTCATTTTTTCTTTTTTCATATAAGTAAACACAAAAGTGTTTTTTTTTAATAATGTAATAATAACAATATTAAAAATCAATTTTAATGTTTTCTTTGATGTAGAGCTTTAATTAAAATTAAAGATTTGTTTGCTTTGGGGTGACAAACCGTATTTATTGAATGTTTGCATTGATTTGTTCTGTCGTGTGTGTTTGCAGGTATGAGCTGGGCACTGGTTTGTTCCTGGGATGGGGTGGATCCTCTCTCAGTTTGCTGGGCGGAGCTCTGCTCCTCACCGCCTGCAGGAGGGCATCATCTGGGGCCAGAAAAGGGTAAAAAAAGAAAAGGCTGCACATTTCAGCTGGTTTTTGTTGATAAAATTGATTTTCATTCATAAAAGAAATATAACTTTGATACTGGTGGTCATCAAATTAACTTGAACAGGGTGAACACAGTGTTTTACTGCCCTCCTCTGGTCAAAGTTGCAGTCTGGGTTGCCTCTAACTTCAGCCTGACTCTCTGATGGGTGTGGTCAGACGTGCTCTGTAACCACACCCACAGTGATGTCACAGGGTCGTGGAGTTCACCTGTACATCACCAGGGGGCAGCAGAGATTTTCAGGGAGCTAAATGCAGCTTCAGAATGTGAAACATGTCAGATATGATGAACAAACACATAAAACCTGAGAGTTTCGTGTTAAATATGAGACTCATGTCGACCCTGAGTTGACTTTATACACACGACTCAGGTAAAGTTCTGGTTAACAGATTTTACATGCAGAACATTTTCTGAATGCCAGATCAGTTCTAATGATGGAAATGGCATTTTCTTATACTCAGATGTATTGATTAAATACTGTGCGACTTTATCAAGTCAGTGTTAGATAAAGAATCAATTACATTTTATTATTATGTAAATAAAAGTC
>JAPZDY010000100.1:0-13839 GCA_029783645.1 Ctenochaetus hawaiiensis | reverse complement strand
ACAGCTGATGTCTTAGTAACAGTATGGTTACCTTGCGACTGCTGTTGGTTGCCCTAGCTGTCTCTCTCCTGCCTACAGCTGTTGTTGGACTACGTGGTGACCAGTGGCAGCGTCCATGTTAGAAAATACCTAAGGCAACATTTTTTTTTCTTGTTTATATTTAGATTTTTCATCAATATCAGGTGATTGTTGAATAGAGGGGACTTTGCTTTAGCACATGGATTAACTTGATCTACTGCCTGATTTCCACTTTACAGCACTGAGAACAGTTATGTTCTGGCCTGCCTGCATGAGAGAAAGAAGGCACATACTGCACTTGGGTGGCGGTATGGACCGCGCACAAGCGGTCGGCCGTGTCCGAGGCGAGTTGCCACCGGCTCCGACGGGCGGCAGGGTGCGAGGGCCCGTCCAACGCTGCTTGCAGCTTTGATTAAACTTAAAATTACTGTGGTCTTGAGACTTTGTATATCAACAGCAGCCACAAATATTTCATTTCCTTTCAATTTTCTTCCCTTTCTAGCATTCTTGATTTATACAGATGCTGTAAAGACATATCATTAGTCAAAGTAACTCTTGTTTGACTGTAGCAAAAATAGCAAAGAGCCATAAAGTCGAGATTTTCAGTTTCAGAGTTAAACACAAAAGAACCTTAGCCACATCAGCTGCTGTTCACACCAGACCAACAACAACAGAGCAAGGGGCCTTCATATTTCTGAAAGTAATTTTGTTTTGTTTCTTCTTTTAATCAACAAAGAGATGAAATTATGGTTAAATATGTCCTAATGAAAAGAGAACCTCATATGGAGAGTTCAGACTTCTGCACTCTGCAAACAGCAAACTCTTAAGTGTTGTCGGCATATCTGTGGTAAATTCCAGCTGGTGATGGAGTCAAGACTTGGAAACAACACTTGGTCTCGATGGATAAACTTTGAACACAGAAAGAGTCACCAGGTTAAAAAAACACAAAATAAGTTTTATTCAGTGAGCACCAGTCAGTCAATACAAATGTTCTTTTTTCCTCAGAAGCTCAAGTTTTGTTTTGAACAGAAACATAATCTGACATCAGGAAAACTAACTTTGAAAATCAAAACATTTTAAAAGAGTGTGTGCCTTTCAGTCGGGCATCTTTACAGACAGAACTACATCTCAATCAACACTGGGTGAGAGAAATCTTCATTCATTTAGTGTGTGACATAAAAAATCTACATCTATGGCGTAAAAAACAAAACATTTGGACAATAATAACAGATACATATATGTACATGATCCAACTTCAACAAAAACTCAGAGTGAACTTGCTAGATTATCACACTATGTCCTGCTACTGTATAAATTAATGAAAATCACACTGATTTGAACTCTAATGCTAAAACACTGATGTTAATGCTGAGTCTAATTTAAATCACTTCATTGCAAACAGCAGGACTAAAGGTCAGCAGAAAACAGAAAAACAATGTTTTATTGCCCTGTTTAAGTCTCAAATTAATTAGGTCAGTGTTTGATAATAGATTATGGGATGCCAATCAGTGATGCATTCAACTGATAAAAACAGAAGGTTACAAAATTTTCAGTAAGGGCTTTTCTTGCCTGACTAATCTCTTTAATCTCTGTTTTTCCAGTAGATTCAACAGTCAGGGAAAATATCTCAGTGGTAAATTGTTTTTGGTAAATTCCAGACAGTTTTTTTTTTTTTTTTGGCTTTTCAGGGGCCTGAAAAAACAACGGAGGAAACATGAATGATGGTGGTATTGGTTGACTCTGCTAGGAGGAAATCATTTACATACAGTGTATTTACATTGAAAAAAGACAGTAAGAATAGACACTGATGTCTGACATTACAAGGTAACAGTGACTGAAATAAAAAACTAACAGAGGAAACATCTTTTTTTCATGTGGACTGTAAACTATGTGTATTCTGTGTGTTTCCAAAGCCTGATAAATCGTCTTCCTCGTTGAGCTCCATTGTTACTCAAACACTCAGTAAGTGACACTTTTGTGATGGGTTATATGTTTTTTTAACTACCATGAGCACACACACACTCATATACACACTGTGATTTTATTTAACTAAATCTCATATACACTAAATCAAATAAACGCTGTCATGCTGCTGTAAATACTCAGTAAAGCACCAATTGTGTACTAAGTACTAAAAATAGTCACTAGAGCACTATTTACTTCTCTTTAAGTAACAACTCTGAGTAACCACCACAGTGGCCACCTCTTTAAGGGAAGATTTAATGATTTACTTTCTTTAGCGACTACTGGTCTTGAAACTGAGAGCTGAAATGATAAAAAATTTGGGAAATATAAAGAAATGTGAATATTTTCATTGACTTTGTTGACAACACTAGAAATATAAAATGCTGCCAACCGTCATTCTAAATGAATTACACCTGATGAATCATTTCTCACATAACCTGAGGTGTAAATACATTAATAGCCTTCACAAGTCTTAAAAAACAACTGGCTCTGATACACAACACTCAGTTCAGATGATGTTATGTTCACAAATGAGACTGAAAGTAGCTAAATTGAGCACATTTACTCAAAATTCTGTTTCATCACAATGAGAAAGACCACAACAAGCCATAATGTGTTGCTGAAGACTACAACATGTTGTTTCCATGAACGGGGCATTGAACACAGATGTGGAAAGTTCTAATCTATTTACTCTAAACAATAAATCATGCTGCATGTTTTGCCTCACTGCTCACCATTTTTCAAATAAACGATTTTTTACTGCTTTAAACAACCAATAGTCTCTTTTCCTTTCCCTAAAGGAAAATCATCATTAATTCAAATCAGTCATTATCAACCATTAATCTAATCCATCACAGTGAACATCAAGTCCACATTACATTTGTCAGAATTTGTTATTGTGTTTTAGTAAATGCACGCCTTTAAAACCAATTGTTACCTAACCACGCAACAAAAATCATTATGCTGAAAAAAATTATAATAATAATAATCCTGATGTTCACAGTAATTGACCGCACAGGTTTTAAAAGTAGTAGCTGGTAGCTCAGTTTTTGCTGCAGGGAAACGGAAAGAGTCTGACAGCTGCATGAAACTTAGGGAAAATGACCTGTAATACGATTAAACTAAATTAAAAACGATTAGTAAAAATGTGAAGCATAAAGGATTTGAAGTTATGGAGATAAAACACTTGCAAGGTTTGTTAAATGATTCAGTTCTGATAACTTTTACCCAAACAACACACACTGTACGCTGTAATGTTTTCAGAAAATATAAATAAATCTTGACTGCTGCATGGAGACATGATGTATGCTGGATTTTACACTGGCACTAAAGATGCAACTTAACAGTGTGAAGGGAACGGAGTGTAAACATGTATTGTATCTGCATGCATGAACACAAGTGCCTTTTGTTTGTTTTCTTGAATATAATTTCAATGCAGTGATACGTCATCATTATGTATGTGCCTGCATGTGTCTCCAATTCCAATTCAAATGTATGTGCTGCAGTTTCTACTCTGCACTTTCAGCATGCCTGCATGTGTGTTTTTATATGTGTGTGTATTTCCTCCGTCTCTTCAGGTCCTCCTTTGATGTGTGTTTCCCACATATGTGTTCTCTATACACAGCACTATGTAGTGGTTGGAGCAGGAGCGTGTGTGTTGTCCCAGCAGCCGTCCTGTCTGCAGCATTGCAGCCTGGCCCGTCACCGCCATGTCAGCCGTCCTCCACGCCTCGCAGTAGTTAGTGGTCAGACGGATGCCCACTGAACTGGAGCCGTGCCACACCAACTTCTCTGGCCTGAAGAAGGAGGGAGAGACACTTAGTGAGGCCAAAGACATGCAGGATAGGCAACTAGATTTTTTACCAGAGCTATTTGGAGTTCTAACATGCCCAAAACTGAATGCAGAATCACACACATGGCACCACTCACACACATTGTTCAGACACTAATGGGTGCTGCCACAGTTGATCAAAGCTAATATTTTTGTGTATATCATCTATTATTTGCTTGTTAGCTTCTCAGTCTAATGCAATATTGAGTACACGCACACTGGCATTGTGCACCAACTTAACACATATAGCAAACATGAAAGCCAGTAACTGGTTGAGTTAAAAAAAGAATTTAAGAGGTTTTTCTTGCTAAATTACCATCATTTAACAAATATAAATTACTACAAAGCTTGGAAATCATTAATAATTTGAGTTTGCAAAATTGAAAATGCAAAAACCCAACCTGAGTCTTACAAATATTGTATTTAAACAAATAATATGTATTTTCTGCTGCTAGAGTTTTTTTTTTTTAATCAAATGAAAATAAAATATATAGTATGATGATGTTGTGAGGCAGTGTGGGATCGTGGGAATTGTTTATTTACTGACAAACAGCCAACACTGCAGATGAAAATCTGTCTGACTGACTCAGAAAGAAATGTTTATGTTTTTATCATGCTGCATTTAGTGACGTTTGCAGACTTCCATCCTCACCAAGTGTTACCCCAAAAGTTAGCAACAGGCAACACACTGAATTGCATGTCACCTTGAATAAATTTAAAGATTTCTCTGAGTCTGAACACTGTTGGAAACATTTTGAAGTAACTTAAGTGCACAACCCAGATTTGTACTGTTGTTTTAAACATTTTTAAGTTGAATTTTTATGTAATATTTTCAAATATTCTGTTTGAAAGTCTTTTTGGACCTGTAAAAAATACTTGTTTTACCCTGTCTATCACCAAATACATGCTGGGATGAGCTCCAAAAAAATGAAGCTTATATTAATACACAATATTACTTATGTTTGTTTCTTTGTATTGAGGAAGTTTGTTTGTATTAATGGCTGTGGCAGCTTTTTGGCATTGATGATTTATTTGCCAACTTACAGCCAGTATATCTGTATATGTTTTTGTATATGTTTTTGTATATAGTATATCAGTATAAACTATTTTTGTGCACATCCCACATCTTTCTCTAGTCATTTCCTGTTCTCTCTCCACTGGCTCTTATCTAATAAACACCAAAACATTTCATCCACTGCTCAAATCAGTGCTATCCATTTACTCCATTAATATGGATGATTTCATTTCCCTCACATGCACACACACACACACACACACACACACTCACCATGATGAGTCAGTCATCACGTTGCGTCCATCAAAGGAGTAGATGGGTGTAGATGGGTTAAATGTGCCTCCATTCCCAGAGAACATGGACATCCAGCTACTGAACAGCACTTCACCCTGAGAGGAAAGAAGAACAAAGGTGAACTGAATAATCTGAAAAAAGATTTCAGCAGCAGACATATTTTGATTGAGTAGGTAACAAGTAATGAAAAAGGTCAGAAGTATCGAGTAAGAATCACAACTGTGAACAAACAGGGAGCAGAACAGTGAATTTTGTTATCTCTAAATAACTGCATGAATGTAAATATTAATTTCTCTTTACCCTGAGATTAACCACAGGCATGTCAGTGCGGTCAGCCTTCCTCACGATGGTTGCCAGGTCCTGGAGGTGTGAGGACAGGAAGGCCCTATAGGTGGCAGTAAGCCCCATGGAGCGTGACTGCTGGTAGCACTGGAAGTCGGCCCCTCGGATGCCACGCATGTCCCCTCTCAGTGGAGTGTTTAGTGCTACTAGATGCAGCTGAAACACAGAAAGCAGTAGATTTGATGTGTTATTCATCACAAATGAGCCAGCTAAGTGTGCTGGTTTAGGCTGAAGCTGGAACAAATCCTTTTAGCCACCTAGGTGTGTGTATGTATATATGTATGTGTTAATAGATGCATGTCAAGATGATTTGATTACACTCACCCCAGGCACAGCACTGAAGGTCTGTGGTAGCACATTATAGCTGGGCTGATATCCTCTGCTGCCCTCCTGAAGCTCCTGTTCAACAAAATATGCATCACTGTATTGAGTTCTAAATGTGATGGGATGGTTAAATGTGTTTTCATAGATTAATGCATCACTGCAGTTTGAGATCATAACTGGATCTGGTCTTCTCACACCCGGAACTGTGTGTTATTCACAGGTTCCAGCTTTGTCCATCCTGTCAGTGATGTGCAGTGTGTATATGTGCAAACCTGGCTGTGGACTCTGTGTGGTCTGCCCCATTCTCCAGATCTGCTGAGGGCCTGAGATGCTGCTGAGGAGGAAGGTCCATTAGGGATCAGCTCTCCAAGCTGAAATACACACATACACAATCTGGTTAAGGGCTATGACCTCACATTGATATCACCAGTTAAATCTACTCCTGACACAAAAGTGTGGAGGGCTTTTCCTTTGGCACTTTCTGCTGCACGGAGTCCAACTGTTCTGCACTGTTTTGTGTTTCGATGTGCCAAACCAGCATCCAATGGGCAGCTTCTGACTAAATCTCTGTAGTTTTTTGAAGTTTAGTTTCTCTCCTGTGTCCCTGTTTGTACTTCAGATGTCTGCTTTTTGTGTGTTTCATTAAGTTAGCATAATTCTGTTTGAGAGTCACATTCAGTTACTTCTGATATCAACATTATCTGACACTGCTGCTTCATAATAAACAGCGAACTCTCATTGAAAAGAATGTACAGGAAATGTTTTTTATCCCAGAATTAGCTTAATTTTCAATAACTTCAATAAAAACAATTCTACTAATTCTACTAATTACTACTAACAATTCTATGGCAAGGCGGAAGACCAAAAGTTGCTGTAAAGAGGCTCTTTGTGCACCTCTGCCAACAGCTCATCTCTAACAAGTGAACAACTTCTATTACCTGCCACCCTCTGCGAGGGGAAAAACACTGACAGCAAAAATAACAACTGACTCAAGAGGAATGCGTCATCGATTAAACACATCTTTATGTGAGTAGCCATGTTTGAATGGAAATGCAAATCCCTGCCATGCTGCTCATGTTAAAGGTTAGAAATAACTGATTTTAAACCATCTGAGTTACTGTGCAGGAAGTCAAAATAGTACATAGCTCTTTAAATCCAGAGCTTGCAAAGCTTGTGAATTACATCTGATGAACAGGCTGTATTTTTTACACAATCTGTCCTCTGTAAAAAGACGTCCATAATGTATGTTTGTACGTATTAAAATGTAAAAAGGCACAAATGAATAAAGGGATGGGACAGTCCACAAATTGGAGCAAACACACCTGTACACCTGTACACACACATTACACACCTGGATTTTGCGCCAGCCGTTGCGTGTTCTCACATACAGCTCTCCTCCCTTCTCAGACACGTAGACCAAAGTTCCCTCTGCAGCTCGGTGAGTCTCTCTGCTCAGAGCACTGATTGTCTTATAGATGGTCACCTGAACGTACACAGCATCACAGGATCACTGCTGTGCCTTTAGCAATATTAACACTTTAATAGGGTTGTTATCAATGTTGTTAAATATTACTGCAATTCACAGTAAAATAAGACAAACAATGTAACTAGACTCACAAAAATTCTGAACAAATTCAGGGCACAATTCAGTCTGTGTAATTTCTTACAGAATACAGCAGATCAGGGAGAAAGTGCCTTGTTTAGTGGCCAATTACTTACCGGGTTTGCATATCCTGGAGCTCCAGGTGGGCCAGGAGGACCAGGAGGTCCAGGAATATTGACAGCTGATGATGACATATCAGAGGTACAGTTACAGATACAAGACAGTCACCTCCTTGCACCAATAAAAAGTTTGTAACTCTTGTTCTATAACTTTTATGGACCTTTGCTGAGGTCTCCACTTTTCTGCCTTCACACATACCTGATCCATATGCTGGTGCAGGTCCAGGGGGTCCAGCAGGACCTGGGGGCCCTCGAGGGCCAGGTCTTCCAAACCCAGGAACTCCAGGTTGACCTGGAGCACCAGCAGGTCCTGACGGACCTACTATAGACTCACCTTTTGGGCCCTGCGGAATTATTCAAACAACTTGTTCATCTGGTGATTCCTCATGTATTAAAAAATGATGTTTTATTTGAGCTGAACAGCATTTTTAGTATCTTAGTAGCTTATTGTCATTAGAACTCACCACAAGCCCTGACCTCCCAGGCAGTCCTGGAGGACCTGGCAGACCACTGTCACCCTTCTCTCCCTTCTGCCCTTGGTATCCCTGCTCACCTCTTGCACCCTGAAAGATTGTAGAGATGTTGGAGAAGATAAACCACAGCAGGTTTTTAAAGATGTGGATAAGTGAACGGGACTCTTGAAACTTATTTCATTGACACCAAGGAGTTTTTTATTTTCTTGGATTTTTTTAGTGATCAAAAGAGCAACTTGCCAATGTAATCAAAGTAAGCAGTGTTAAATTTTTAAACACTTGGAGGCAGCAGTTATTATGTGTAAGGAAATATTTGCTCTTTTGCACATTTCACAAACATTAAACAAAAACAGCATTTATCTGGACTCCACCCAGTGAATTAAGTCTGAATATTTTCCTTTTAGCTCTGTTTTTGTTTCTACCAACTCCTGAGGATAATATCTGTATTTTCACATGTTAAATGCTCATGCAGTGCATTCATTAGTAACTGTGT
The DNA here is from genome assembly GCA_029783645.1 of Ctenochaetus hawaiiensis. Taxonomy (NCBI): domain Eukaryota; kingdom Metazoa; phylum Chordata; class Actinopteri; order Acanthuriformes; family Acanthuridae; genus Ctenochaetus; species Ctenochaetus hawaiiensis. The sequence continues at coordinate 5,362 of JAPZDY010000100.1, read as the reverse complement.
CTGTCAGTTTATTGGCTTATAGCTGGGAGGAGATGCCCGCTGTTGTGGAAGACAATGACATTAAACCAAAACAAGTCAAACTGCTGACAAAACAAAACAGTAAGCACAGACACATGAAAACTCGGATGGTCTGAAGGGATCTGCAGTCATTTGTTGGTTTAAAAAAAATAATGTTTTTAACCAAAAAAAATGGAGTGATGCTGTTTTTAATTTTTTAATTTTTTCAGACCCCGTTGACATTAGACCTATGGTAAATGATACACTGATACTCACCACAACTCCATCAGGAAACCCAAGTGCTGGAAAATAAAAAAAGGTCCTCCCATCATTCATCATTAGAAAAATGTGTTATGTAAGCAAATCAGTTTCAACAAAAAATGTAAGCCAGGTATCAGAGGAAGTCAGTGGCATGAATGAAACATGTCTGCTGTGAAGGTCTTACCCGGTGTGCCAGGCTCTCCAGGTTCACCTACATCTCCTTTGTCTCCTTTTATTCCCGTTGTCGCTGACTCCTACACACACACATACACACACACACACACACACACACACACACACACACACACACACAAACAGCCATTAGGACTAAATGGACACCAGCATGTTTGTATAACAAACAAAAACAGCTGAGCATAGATAGAAATGACAAAAAGGCAGAGGTGTCAGTAGTTAAAACACCTGTTAAATATGAGGATGTATGCTTAAGACAGCAGCATGTACAGCCATCTCTGGGCCGTGGTTGTTAAAACACAACACAGCAGAGAACAGGGTTAAAACAGGTGATTTAAATGTTTTACAGTGTTTTGACATGTTTTTAAGGTAACTCTAAATGACTTCCTAGTGGCCTCTGTCAGAACACCACCTTTACCACCACTGTTTTAAATAGAAAGTGACACTACACCTGTACATCACTCTGATGTAAAAGCACAGCATCTTACATGCTGCTTATATGGACAGTGACATTTAGATGGTGCTAAAGCAACATTCCACTGACTACAACCTGCTACACTCACAGGAAAACAACCAAGACTCCCCTTTCATTCCCTTCTATACAAAACATGTTGTTTCTAGCATATTTATGACAGTTTCTGTGTTGCTCCACAGTCAATCATGTAACAGAAAATATAATGTGGTTTATATAATGTGATGTAACGAGTTTATTAACCTAAGGGCCATATAATTCAAATTCTTTTAGCTCTCAAATTAAATGTACAGACTGCATTTTTTTAAATGATCATAGTTACATGGTTCCTTTTAAGTCAAAGGTCATAGATTCATTTTCAACATTTTATTGAGGAGCCCTTCACTACACCCAAAACTTAAAGTGAATGACAAAAAGATCCAGTAAAACCTGCAGCACGAGCACAGTACATCTAGAACAGACTGCACATCTGTAAAACTCTATCTATACAACAATGTACAAATAAATTAAAAGGTATAACCTCAATCCAAAAAAAAGTTAGGATGCTGTTTGAAAAGTAAATAAAAACGAATGAATGAATTTATTCACAAATTAAATGTGTTTATCAATAATTGTTTCACAAAGTCTTCCTCAGTCCATGTTTTCCCTTATGCAGTCATGTGTTTCACAAAGCGGTGAACCCTGTTCCATCTCTGCTTGTAAACAGTTGTAACTTTCCAGGACATCCCTTTCATATCTGATCATGGCGCATGTGTGACTGTGGAATGTTCCAAACAGGTGTTTTTGGAGCATTCAACAACTTTTCCAGTTTTATCCAGTCCTGTTCCAATTTGAAATGTGTATCAAGCATCAAATAATGTATTATTATATATTCACAAAAATCTGTAAAATTGATGAAGTAAAACATTAAATATGTTGTCCTTGCACTCTTTTCAATTGAGTATATGTCAAAAAAGGATGAGCAAGATATCACATTCTGTTTCATTTTTTGTTTTCCACAGCATTTCAACTGTTTTGGAATCAGAGTAGCTGCAGTAGCACAAAGTATTAGTATTTACATGAAGGTTCTTAATTGAAAAATGGCCAATGTCAGAATTATATTCGGTACATTACATTATTGGATAATAAGTACGGATAAAAACTTGTTTAATGTTGCTCATGGTAAAGATGGGAGACCTTTGTTATTTAATATAATGTTGTGTGGCTGAATCTATAAAAACATGTATTGCAACAGAGTTTCACTTTAAATGCAATAAAGTCAGAAAGAGGCTTTTCTATGGAATTAAACAAAAAGAAATTCCTGGCGGCATTTTACATAAATACATTCTCTATAAATGTTTTAATCCTACTTATTGAACTGAAAAGTGATTAGGCACCACCCCATGCACATTCAGAAGAAGGATATTATGTTTTTTACTCCTTCTTCCCAGAGGTTCACCCAGCTCCCTCTTCCCGGAAATAAGGGACAGTAAGGACAGACAAGGAAAAGCAGACACAGACCCCTTTAACACCTGACATTAACATTCATCCTGGCTTATCAGGCTGGATTCAAAAAACACACGCTACATCTTGGTGGAAATAAAGCCGAGATGCACAACAGGTCAGAGCAACCACATCACATGTACAGGTGGCTGGTATTTATGGCAATGTTTTACAATGAATTTTTTCATTAAATTTAAACCACAAACATATGCCAAGCAGGTAAAATAATAAAAATACCAGTTTAGATACAACCTGTATACAAGAGGAATGTTAATGTCTGATGAAAGGAGGCCAGACCCACAGACATGTAGCCTTTCCAAATATCATTAGGACAGAGAGAGGGAGGAGGAGTAAATAGAGGGAGGTAAAAGACATGGTGGGAAGATGGGGTGCTGTTTGTAGCCCAGACCATAGAGCTGCCATGCTGCTACACCCACACACCAACAGAACCACCAGATGGTCCAATTTCAAACTGAAATAGACCAATCAGATGGTGTGACTAAGACTTACTGGTCCCTTTTTGCAGTGCGGTCTGGGGCGCACCGGAAACACTGTCTTTAAAATTCAAAGAAGAGCAGCATAATGAGACTAAATGATCAGTCATCTGTTTGGTGGAATGAGGAAGGTCAAACACTGTTAAACTGTAGATGACTTAAAGACGTGACTCAAGAAAAAAACATAAACTGACTTCCATCAACACCAATGCTCCACAGACTGATACTTATAGATACACAGTTTTTTAAATTTCAAAGCCATTATGTGATGTATTTTTATTTTATTACAGCATCTTTTTTATTATTAAGATGGCTTATAGAAAATTTAAATATTCCAGCTAAAAAACTGGAGCCACTTATCATTTTTAAGACTCTTCTACATGTCGCTTAAAATATGTGTTCTGGATTTCTGCCATTAACATGCATTTTTATGGAGTAATGTCCAACATGTCTGTGCAAGCCAAGCAGTTTGCAGTTTATCATAATCATAATCATAATCGTTATCATTACCATCACTATCAGTATCATCATTATCATCATTATTATCATCATCATCATCATCCGAGAAACTTACTCCATTCAGCCCAAGAATTCTCCCTGGAGGTCCAGGTGGGCCTGGAGGACCTGGAGGTCCCTGAGAGACAAGACAGACAGGCAGACAGACAGACAGACAGATAACACAGTTTTCATACAAAGTCAGTCTGTAAGCCTAATGCAAACAAATAGTCTCCATGTCATTACATCTCTAAATGCAAGACTGACTGTCTTTCACAGCCTGTCGTCAGTTTGTTTACATCAGCAATGAATGAAAAACACAGACTCATGCCCTTTTTATAGGTTTATGAATATATCGCTATTCAAATAAAGTCAAATAAATTATGGATTAGGGCTCTAACAACCAGACAAAGCACAGATCTCTTCCTTCCTGCTAATGTCCTCTTACCGGTAGGCCGACAGAGTCTCCCCTGTCACCTTTCCTCCCAGGCATACCAGGTCGCCCCTGCAGGCAGAGAAGGAATAAAACACATCAGTGTCTGTAAAAGACCAAAAGGCTTTGTGTACAGTGTGAACTGCAAAGCATGAGGTGCTGACATCGTCCAGGTGTGAACAATTTGTTTCCATATGAGGGAATAGGTTGATGATGTTAATGAATTCCTGTTCCCATTGTCTGAAAATTAAAGCATCATTTGTTAATGCATAAACTTATTTCAGCCCATTTCACTAACTTAATGATCCGCTGAACTACACTTTTTCAGTATTAGTAAAAGATCCTCAATCACATACTTTTAATTGGCTGTGTATAAAACTAGTGGTTTACACATTCATGGTTTCCTCTTTCTATAACACAAGTGCAATACAGTATATATAATTGTGTACTAGTCAACTAAATCTGGAAAACCCAGCACGATGTGAGAGTCTGCTGAAACCAGGTTAACTTGATCATTCAGTCAGAAATGCTGGTCTGTTGCTAATGTTTACTACTAAATGAAGTTTTGTTGTTTCAGATTTAAAATCTCAATAAGATTATCAAATTCTCTGGGAGTAAGGAGTGTGGGAAGTTCCTCATCAAAATGTTTCTTTTTGATTTTTCTTGTCAGTTAGAATCACTCCTGTTTCATTACTTGTCACTATTAGTTTTGAGTGCCAGCCCCTCAGAAGGCTCTCCCCAATTCTGAAAGGCCCTGTCCTGACAAATACACAGCAAACAGAAACTCACTGGGCGACCAGGGAAGCCATATTCTCCTTTTTGTCCAGCTGGGCCTATTGGACCCTAAAGTAAACAAAAACACAATGATGTGACATCAGATATAATTCTTTGCAAAGTTTCCTCAGTCGATCATAAGCTTGTCCACATAATGGAATGTTGGTTTCCTGACAAAAAGCTGATTCTGGATATCTTCTTTAATACGAACTCACCATAAGTCCAGCAGGTCCAGGGAATCCACGGTCGCCCTACAACATTTCAAAGCAAAACAGCAAAGTGTGAGATGAGAACATGGTGAGGGTGTGGTGTAAGATTTTTTCATTAATGGCAGGAATAGAGACTGCCTGTTTAAATGACGTCTTCCTTTAGAATAACCGAAGATTCTCCAGATTATCTCCAGAAAATCCCAGATTTGGCCCCATTCAAGTTTCCTAAAGACTGAGCTCTTTTGGCGTATTTTTTGATTAATGATCAGAAGTCAGTTAACGCCCTGATTAAAATTACTGTGGTTACAACCAGCAGCACTTGCAACAAGTAATTAAGAAGCAATTAAGCTACATTATCATAGACAATAAAACAGATTAGTCTGAGTTTAACTTTGCATGGCAGGAGGGGTAACAGTAGTTTTTTTATATTTCAGTCCAGCTGTGGAGTTTTATAGAATTACAATAATCATATAAACCAGGGGTCACCAACTATATTTGTCAGAGGGCCAGAATTTTACCAGACAGTCACCTTGGGGGCCGGACCCTCAAATAA
>JAPZDY010000099.1:0-13840 GCA_029783645.1 Ctenochaetus hawaiiensis | reverse complement strand
GTGGCTATAAATTCTAAAACTTTTTCTTTGCATATTTTTGTCAACACTGTGAAATCTTTGTTCAAAAATTTCCCCCTTACACCAAAATATATTTTAATTTTAAATTCTTCGTGCTGATTTATGTGTCAATGCAGCTACAGACCAGGACAGGAAACTGAGTTTTTTTATCATCTTGTTATGCCCGGCCTAGGGGTACACAGGCACAACATGAAAAGAGCCCCATCTTCCCCAAGTAGTCCCAAGTAGCCACAGCCAGCACAAAAGCTTTCAAAATGATATCTGTGTTTATTTGCAGAAAGAAAATGAATGAAAGAGTGTTTAAGAACTAATGACTTCAAGGTGAACCAAGGCCATAGCAACAAACAAAACAATTCTCACTGGTAGATAACCTAGCAAAAGAAAGGAACCAAAAGACATATGCCTTACCTCCCTATCTAAGCAAAAACAGGAGAAAATCAGGTTAACCAAAACTGGCAGTCCACCCCTACTAACTCACATAACTATAGTAAATGACAGAACAAAATGTGGCTGGTTGGAAGAAGAGGGAGATGAAGAAACCCCTGCTGCCCCCAACACCGGCTGCCTTCTGGGCCCTTTATATAGCAGGTAACCTCCCAGAAGCAGCCAATCACCAGCCAGGCCCCAAACCAATCAACCAATCCTCTTTCAGCAATGGCACACAGCAATCTACATAAACAAGACAGAGGAACACAGACAAAGAAACACAGAACACCAAAAACTAACAAAAATAACGACTACAGTCGTAACAATCTGATCTAATGTATATTTTGGTCTTTTTTACACTGACTTCATCTGCTGTTCAGATGCAGAACTTTACACCGTCAAAGCCGGCCTGAATGAGAGTCTCCAGATCAGTGACAACAAACTTTCCACTTTGACTGAAGAACGAGACCTGCTGAAAGTCAACCTCACTGAAACAACTAAAGAGCTGAACAGGCTGAGTAAGTGTGAGCGCTGAACACAAACATTCTGTCTATCTTACTTCTATGTATTTAAATTCTGCGAAATGTACGTACAAAAAACAAGTGTGCTATACTGAACCCTAAAAACTGTCCCCATCTCATCCTGTTGTCAAGTCACGTAGCAGAAAAGGTGTTACTAGTGACACATTGATGCAGCATTTTCCTTTGCAATCACCAGCTTACTGCAGCAAAAACTAAAACTTAAAGGGCGTTGTCTTATTAACATCAAATTTATGGCTAATTAAGGATATTTTCGACATATAATTATGACTGTTGTCTTACTCAGTAGTTATATTTTTTCTTATCTTCTGATCTAATGTGTAGCTCGGTCTTTTTACACTGACTTCATCTGCTGTTCAGATGCAGAACTTAGCACTGTTAAAGCCGACCTGACTGAGCGTCTCCGGATCAGTGACAACAAACTTTCCTCTCTGACTGAAGAACAAGACCTGCTGAAAGTCAACCTCACTGAAACAACTAAAGAGCTGAACAGGCTGAGTAAGTGTGAGCGTTGAACACAAACATTCTCATTTAAAGGAACATTGTGGTAAATATAAAAATATGGTATTTGTATCTAACTTCTGTGACATGTACATACAAAAACAAGTGTGCTCACCTCATCCTGTTGTCAAGTCACATAGCAGAAAAGGTGTAATAAATGACACATTGATGCAGCATTTTCCTTTGTACTCACTAATCTACTGCAGCAAAAAACTAAAAACTTAAAGGGCTTTGCCTTACTAGCATCTAATTTAAGGCTATTTTTGTATAAGCTCCACTTGTAATTATGACTTTTGTCTAAGTATTGAAATTTCAGCTCTTTCCAAAAACAAATATTTCTGTCATTTGATGTTTACTTCTCTCTTATTGCTGGTGTCGTTGATTGTGGCTGTAAATTTCAAAATTTAATCTTTGCACATGAACTTTGTCAACAATGTGAAACCTGCATTCTAAAAATCTCCTTCCAACTCACAAATGTATTTTCATTTTTTAAAAAGGGAGTGCAACAAAAAGCAAAAGAAAAAGGCCTTAAAAGAAAATAGAAACTACCCTTTAAGATAAACTTCATTGGTATTCTACGATTCAAAAAAAGGAAATATGTGCATGTGTAAACTGGAAGTAACCTTCATGCCAAAGAAGTACATGTGTATGTTTGTAACCTCTTACTTTACCTTTGACACTTACTATTTTCTTATTTTTAAACTTTGTTGTTTCTTACAGAGCATCCTTGTCCTAAAGGATGGACGCTGTTCGGTTGGGCCTGTTACTTCATCTCTACTGAGTCTGGTTCCTGGGAAAAGGGCAGAGAGGTCTGCAGAAACAGAGGAGCAGATCTGGTGGCCATTGAAAGCACTGAGGAGCAGGTACTGTGTATATGTGTTTGTGTAGCATTTATGCAGAGATAAATGTTACAATTATGACAAAAAAACCCAGAAGTTTTAGTTGTTGAGATTTCCCAATAGTAACAACCTCAGAGCGACCTCAGTACCAGAGAGATCATCACTGTGTCCTCCAGGGACTTAAAGTACCTGTTAAATTTAAAGAAAAAACATGTAATATATTGTGTGTTTTTTTCACTCTAAACCTCACATTTTTACCTCATGGTGGCGCTGGGAAAGAATCTGAGATTGAGCCTCTGGACACAATAATTGTCTGAGCAGAATCCCACAGAAATCCATTTAACAGATATCAAGATGTTTCAGTCTGGATCAAAGTGGTGATCGGTCCAACACAGCAGTGCCAAAAGCAATTCCACTACCATGTCTAAAAACTAATGGGTAAAAGTTAGCTGCCAATCATAACATTAAACTCCTTTGTTCACATCAAATAATTAATTAAAACCAAACTTATCAGAAAAAATAAAACCTGAAAATTGTCAAATGTGATAAGAATTACCAAAGATTACAGAAACCATCTGTGTAAAAAATTGTCATGTGTACACTGATTGTTAAGTTTGTTCATGCCTTTACCCCCAAACATGTAAGGGAGGGGCTATATGACTCTGTGCTGCAGACAGAAACCAGGGCTGAGATCAAGATGTTTTGGCTTCACTTGTGGGAAGCTGTCATGTTGTCCATCTTATAAGCTGTTGATTATAATCACTGAATTTGATGAATTGTTGACATTTAACATCTTTTATACAATAGCCTATATTTACATATTACATATGGTTGCCTTTAACAGAATTTCCTCACTAAACTCATCACACAAGATACTTGGATTGGTCTGAATGACAGAGACATTGAAGGCACCTGGAAATGGACTGATGGAAGTCCACTGACTCAATCGTAAGGAGTACAGTATATTCTCTACACTTTATTTGAATAGACACACAAAACCATTACTGCACATTACTAAATTTTTTGTCTTGCTGTCTTAACAATTGTTATTAGCATAATGAGCATGAACTTTATCTTTTACACAATTCCCACAAGCACATCTATGAAAGTTTACCTGTATCATAACTTTTCAGGTACTGGTGGGAACCTCAGCCTGATAACGGCAATGGAGATCCAAAGTATGGTGAAGAGGATTGTGCACATTTGCAGGCTAACATAAAAAGTGAAGCAAACTGGAATGATCTGAGATGTAGTGACTCTCTGAAATGGATCTGTGAAAAAATGGCTTAGCACTTCATGACATTTTCAAATATCTTTGGATGTCAAATTATTGTTCTGCAACAGGTCTTTTATAGTGTTAGTAGTAGCTATAAAGTGCTTTATTAAGGTTTGACTAACACAAGCAGCATCTCCTCTGGTCTTTTGCATCCATTTATCTGCTTATCTGCACAGTCAAGACAGACTGCCGCCCAGCAGTCAAAAGCATTTGTTTAAAGGAAGACGGGAAATGAAAGGAAAACAAGCATCACATTTTGTCATAATTTGTCATTAAAGTTGCTTTGAGTTCAGTTATTTCTTGTTTTATTTTGGTAACCCCTGTGTCTTTTTCACTACCAATATGTTGTCAAGTTTCCCTCCTCTTGCAATTACCTGCCCTGCCCTGATGTGATTCACCTGTGTTGATAGCCCAACTTGTGTCTCGTTACTCCTAGTGTATATATAGTCTCTGTGTTTCCACTTTATCTTTGTCAGATTGTCTGTTGTCTATCTTTGGTGCTGTTGTCATTCCCTGGCTCTCTGTTCTGCCTGGTTCTCTTTGTTCCCCTGGCTTTGTCATTGTTTTTGTTGTTCTCAATGTGTTTAAACAGAAAAAAAACAGTCAAATCAAGTCAGTTTTTATTAATATAGTGCCAAATCACAACATAAATTTTCTCGAGACACTATTTGTATAGAGTAGGTCAAGACCACAGTCTTTAACTAATTTTATCAAGACCCAACAATTGAAAGCAATTCCTGCATGAGCAAGCACTTGGTGTGTGTGTGTGTGTGTGTGAGAGAGAGAGAGAGAGAGAGAGAGAGAGAGAGAGAGAGAGAGAGAGAGAGAGAGAGAGAGAACTGGATTTACAGTATTACAGTAACACAAAATGGCCACTAGATGGTGCTTATATTCAGGCAATTTGTGCTTCAATCTCCCCCTAATGACCCAGTTCTCACATTTTCCTTATCTCAAGGGAATGTGTGAACTTGAGTGTTTAAATTGAGTTAAGATCAGCCTTTGGGAAGTATTACACCCAGTGCAAACACTAACCAGAGAAATCTCGGAACAAAGTAGAGAAGGACAATGAGCAAATATATATTGGATGCATAATAAATGTAATCCAGTTTAATGTTTAATGTGATGATGATACAGTATGATACAATTTTAAAAAGACACTGCTAGAGTATGTTTTTTTAAATGGATATTATATAGATTTAAAAATATTACATGCATTTAAGAGAATAAAAAGCATAGTATAGGAATTACATTGAATATATTACAGGAAGTTAAGTTTAGCAATTCTGTGATGTGAAACACAACTAACTTTGTCCTTCAACTTCAGGTCTTCCCTTTATACTCATATCTGTACCTAAACACAATCAATGATTATCCTAAAAGCCATTTTTCTCTGTTAGGCCCAATTCAGAGAAACCCTGAAGTTACCTTAAATTTTAATGATTCATTTCATAGTCAAATTAATTCTGAATAACAGTAGTCTCCTGATTTTTTTTTCTGAAATAGATAAAATTTAACATATAATGGAAATATGGAAACAAATTTCATGCGCATTTTGTGTCCATCAGCACAACTTTCTTTTGTGCATGCACCAAGTTGCTGGAATGGCAGGGAGGAGGTCAAACACTCAAAGGAAGATGAAGAGTTTAAGACTCACCCGTTCCATTAGTCTTTACTGATATGGCCTTGAAGTTAACTCAACTTTTAATCATTCATTTTGTGGTTGGATTCATTCATAGTTCAGTCCATCTGAATTCAAACAATCCTGCAATGACTTATTTTTTTTCAAAGTTTTGTCAGTGGAGATTTGATAAAGTATTGGTAAGGCTGACACTGCCTCTCCACATACTGTAATATTGTACAATGCAACAACACACCACTGTGTGGTTCAGTGTTCTAAAAGTCTAAAAGTATTTCCTGAGATGTTGTAGAAAGTCGTTTAGTTAAAGTTAGACAAAGCAGGCCGTCATTTTGTGGACTGAGAAACACAACATGGGAAAACCCGAGTTGTTTTCTGTAGTAGTGAGCCTGGTTTTGTGTCTGATTCAAAGAGAAAGTATTTTATCACTCTGAGCATCTGCCAGCAACTGAAACTGGAACAACCTTAAACTGGCTGGATACAAATTGAAGTTAGACATTTGATATTTTCACTTTCCACTTGACTCTTTTCTCAAAATGCATGAAAAGACTGAAGTATTATTGATGTAATTCACTGTCTTTAAATAAGACCTTGTCAATTTACAGTATGTTGTAATTGTGTATTAAAATGCAATTAAGAAGCATCTAAGATTGGTAAAAGCATTCATTATTAACATTGACATCAAACCGTTCTTAACATTGTAAAGTTTTTTTTTTTTCTCAAAGTTAAACCTCAAAAGTTTTTATAAATATTATATTGTAATGTATATTATTACATTATTACTTTGTAACATACACACACACACACACACACACACACACACATATATATATATACACATACAAAATTGATAGTTGACTGACCCTTTCATGCATGCATTATTTTTTTTAAAAAACAGACTAAAGTATTTTAACATATTATTTTTAACTTTGAAGCAATGTAAAGGGATGCTTTTTGTGGTAAACGATTTAGCAGAATATGATTTCTGAGAAAAAGCAAATCTATTTTACAGGGGTGTCGGTAGACATTCCAAAGTTGAGCAGTTACCTTTGTGAATTCCTCTGAACTTTCGAGCAAAAACAGAAAAGACACCTCCAAAGATCTCAGGGGGCAAGAGGGGAGAAATGACAATAAATGAACAGCCAAGTAGTTTGGAGTGAGGCCTTCCTGGACTTTATATGTAATCAGTAAAATCTTAAAATGAATTAAAGAAATTAAATAAAATGAAATAAAATTAAAAAATGGAGAGAAATTCTTCACTTCTCAGCAGCTGCAATCCGACATATTTGTTTACTGGTGCAGGGCCAGATGGGCTGAAAATCACATCCTGTTTTTATTAGGCTAAGTGTGATGCAAGACATATGCAAAGTGGGCCATGACAGCTTTTGCAAACATTTTTACCAGAACAGACTTATGGTAAAAATGGTTCTCTTCTCTAAAAAAGGTGTCTCTTCCTGCTTAAAAACACTGAGTTGCAAAACATTTTTGCTCAATAAAAAATGTTTAAGATATATGTAGGATCATGCAATGTGGACAACATGAAATATTCAAATTTTTACCTAAGATTTTACCTATGATTATTGGTATTTTTTCAAAAAAATTTGACATAATGAGTTTCTGAAACACTTAATGGCATATCACTCAAATATAGGCCAAGGCCTGATACAATATCCGGTCTCATATCACGACAACATCAATATACAGTCCAGCCCTACGTGCAATAGCGGCAGGCTTCATTTGGTGATCAGTTTTCTGTCCTTCCCCCCAAAGTTTATGGCAGTATCAAAGTCCACAGTTGGCGCAGAGGTCCGGGTTATTGAATGGTTTGCCGGCTGTGACACTGCAAACTAGGAAATATAAGCCTGTTATCAGCCTCCACAGCACACAGAAAGACGCAGGCTGGGACCGTCACGCTCGCCTGGATCTCAGACGACGAAAACAGACGGTTTGCACGGTTTTTGTGACGATCATGAAATCCCTGTTAAACCTCGGACTGCGACTGAGCCGTCCACAACACAACAGGATTCAGACAGTGACGGCGGTTTATGGGGACATCCACCGCCGTCATGCATCCTCCGCAACCACTACCACCACGGTGATCGGTGACAACGCCAAAATAAAAACTCTTGACGATTTAGGAGGACCGACTTTCATGAACACCTTGAAATGGCTCTTTTTGAAGGGATATTTCAAAAAGACGCAGCAAATGCAAGTAAGTAAGTAAGTAAGTAGGTCTAAAAAGAAACGTGTGTGTCCATCCGTGCCAGGTGAAGACTGGTCCAGGCTGCCACGACTTGTTTATTTATCCTGCTGTTTGTGTTTCTTTTGACTCATTACATTGGTGCATCCGTGCCAAAGCGTATCCATTGTGTTGTCATTCACCTTCATCCTTACACAGACTTTAACTGCAATAAAGGCACATTTAGTTTACTGCCATAATCTAAAGCCTTGGTCCCCCGAACTACAAGAAAATACGTGCTCACTGCCCTTTGCACACAGTTGTAATTGTGTGTGCAGTGGTTTTGCACTTTTGAACCCAGTTTAATGGAGATAATTACAGTTTATTCGCGCAGTAGTGAAACTAGATCTCTCCCAAGGAGAAAGATCTAATTTCAGTGTTGCAACGGTGAGGCTTTTCCGTCAGCACAAAGAACTTCTGTCTCTGCAAGTTGTTAGTTTTAAGGCTTTTAATTCTATATTTACCTCCGGAGTTTGGGGCTTTGTGCAGAAATTTCAAACGGATGTACAGTCTTTATGTATAGTATGAAAACATGATTATAAATCGCTGGAGGTGTACAGTCGTTATTTAACCAGCAATTCTAACATATGTGACAAAGGTTCCTTAGCACAATCACAGTGCAGGAGTGCTCATGCAACACAAACCAGAGGCTATTTATATTCTGGCATGACATTGACTTTACTATGATGCAGGGGAGTTCATCTCTTAGCTCATAAAGCAGTCTTCTTGCAATCTTCAGATCTTCATCAGCTAAATTACCCTCCGATTTCTAAAAGGAACTAATGAATAAGCTAATGAGTTGTTTTGAAAATCACATGGAAAGAATATACCTGAAACTCATGCTGTAAGGACACATTACACCCCTCTGTATTCTGTACCACTTGGACCCACCTGGAAACTTTGAAGAGCTGACTCAAGTTGAAGGCTGTTATTATGAAACAAGCTGTAATTTCATAGAATTGTACACGTGGATTTACAGGAGTGATTTCTCAAATGGCTCTTTAAATTCTGGTTTTGTATTATTTTATCTTCACTTATACAAAAAAAAAGACATGATCTCTCTCCTTGCCCTCATAATCTCTGAGAGGAGATTTGTCCGAGCACAGACAAGTGATTCTAACAAACTGAACGCTTTGATTAATGTGCACAGTAGAAATATAAAAAATATTTATCAAACATTTAATCAGGAAAAGCAAATCAGTCAAACTAAATTTGTTTTTCAGGCCTTCAGAAATTGCCAGCTGCAGTATCTCCAAAACATTACAAACACATTAATTGTAAAAGCAAATTCTAAATAAAATACAATAAATTAACTTTAGTTTATTCAAATATAGTGCAAAAATTTTAGTTTTAAAGAATACTTTTATTACCAAGAGGTCTGCACTGTAGGGAAGTTAGAATTATTTTGCCAGTGATTTGTGTGAACTGACCCTTTAAGCTTATTACCACTTGAACTAGTGTCACATGTACAGTTAAAAATCTGACTTGCCGAACATTTTGTGCATCCAGTATACAACCAAATGTGCAAAAAATTAATTTTCAGTTCTTTTGTATATTGCATATATAACTCTGTATAACTAATTAACAAAACCATTTGCTTGAAGATTGAACAGAGCAAGATCTACGGCCCTTTGTGGAAGTCCAGGTTTGGCCCTTTGTTGGTGGTGAATGTGGCCAGTGCCGAGCTGATTGAGCAGGTGCTGAGGCAAGAGGGGAAATACCCGGTCCGATCCGACATGCCCCACTGGAGGAACTACAGAGAGCTCAGGAACAAGGCTCAAGGACCCCTGACTGAGTAAGTGAAACTCCACATAGGCCCTCTAGCTCTCATTCGGTATGAATCCATTTCTCATTATCACAAGTAAATTCATTTATTATCTCAAGATAGCGAAGCTTGTTTTCACATAAGCTTGTTGTTCACACATAACAAGATGATCAACCTCACTAACTAAAGAAAATAAAACTTTGGATGATGTAATACAGTGTGTATATTCCTTATGATGCCAATTTGGAAAAAAAAGTGTTTGTGGTGTTTTTCTTTTCTTGTCATTTTTACAGTCTGTACAGTCACACACACAGCAGCCTCTGAACATGTTCAAAAAATCTTAAATACAGTAGATATGCAATAAGATCTGAATGCCATAACTGTATTCTGTCCATACTGGTTATGAATAAATCACTCTCCAAAAATGACTACATTTTGTGCAAGCAGCGTTCAAATGAGCCTAATTTGAGTTTTTAAGCTCAATTTTGGGTGCAGATATCTACGGCAGTTTTGTAACAAAACTCCTGGCATGAAAAACAATACCCTTTTCTTCCCCCCGGTTGACTTTATCTGTGGGCAAACCTGAACAGGCACGAGACCATGCTTTTCTTTGACTCACATGCAGCTTATGGTATTCGTTTTTTTCTCATCGGACTTGTTGGACTTGTTGTGGCAGCACTCATCATACGGGAATGTTATGATACCAGAGAGAGCCTAACCCTAACCCTGAGGTGAAAGACAGGGCAGCACACTCAGAGTCAAACTCAGGAGTCTGATCTGTAAAACAACCTCAGTGACTAAATCGTCTTTAAAAAGTTTTGCCCATTTCACTTGCAAACAAAAGAAAGATTTAAAGAAAAGTAATTAGCTTAAGTACGAATATGGCTAACATGACTCTGTGTGTTTACTTGTGTCAACAAATACAAGTAAAAGACCAAAAACCAACATTTTTATTTGTCAATACTTTTTGACTTTTCTCCCCTGACTGTGATACTTAAATACAGTTTTAATTTTTAAAAAACATCCTCAGTAGATCTCTGAAATAAAAAGCTGGAAACTGTTGCAACAGTGTAACTCTATGGCACAAAGGAATCAAATATATCCGATTATTTATGAGATCTGCTGTTAAAATAAATACTATGGAACATCACCCGCCTCATCATAACAGAAAAATATGAAAAAAAAACTATATAAATTGCCATAATTCTTGATTGCAAATTTCCTTTGAATTAGCCTAAAGCAGACCTGCTTTAAGCTGATTTTAAACCCTTTCAAGCTTAGAACAGTTCCAGTTATTGTTACAGTTTTATTCATGTAGGCTTTAAACAACATAATTCGATTCTGTCAACATTAATTTCCTGTCATTAATCCTTGTTTGTAGAATGGGGGAAAAGTGGCAGCGTATCCGTAGCATCCTGAATCCTCGGATGTTGAAGCCGAAACATGTCTCCTCATACACCAACACCATCAATGAAGTGGTGACGGACTTTATCGCAAGAGTGGACTGGCTGAGGGAAACCAGCGGAGGGGGGGTTATGGTCAATGACCTGGCTGGAGAGCTCTACAGGTTTGCTTTTGAAGGTCAGCAGACAACAAACAAATGAAATGTTCCCATTTAATCAGATGTGGAAAATATCTGTGTCAGATTCTTGAAAACATCTTAATCAGTAATAAACTGTAGAGGTAGCTAGAAAAAAATGGCATCACTTAACGGTTGCTGGTTTAAGAAATCTTCAGCGAATGAAAGAAGCGACAGTGTTTGTACTTCTGTTATCGCTCAGAGCGAGAATTGTTTAATAGTCCTTCATTAGAAATCAGACAAAGGCAATATCAAGGCAAAGCAAACAACAGTTACAGGTTCTAAGTCAGCAACCTTTCTTCTGTGACACTGTGTTTAAAATAAAAAAAAATGTAGACCTATATGCTTCTGCACAGTGAACTTCAGATTTTTGTGTGTGTGACTCTGCACTGGCTTTTTAGTCTTTACCATTATATTACATGTTATCTCTAAAATATGAACAAAGTAGATAGGCAAACATGCTATCTGCCTTGCTGTCCTTGACCCTTTTACTTCCGCAGACTTTAGCAGTTGTCTGCATTGCTTCATGGCTTTGCTGAGAGACAAGTGGAGATCTTAACTGCAATCCACTCTTAAAAAGACAAGAAAAATTTGACTGCCATGGTATATTTTGTAATTTTTGACCTATTCTAGATGTCAGAACTATGTGTCAGGCATCATTTGATAGTAAAGAACCTTAAGTTTCAGCTCTGAACTTTTTAAAGTCCAAATTTTACAATTGCTTTATTTTATTTTTTAAATTAACTGAGACCCCTTTTGGTTTTTAAGGGTAAAAATCTGTCAAGACTTGGCCTCACCTGAAGTCTGTGAGTGTTTTATAATGATTCAGCAACACCTGAACTCTTATTATGGGTGGAGCAGAGAGTCTGGCTTCTATTACCTGAGCAACCTGTCATTGAGTGTTGTCAGGCTGTTGACATTGATAGTTGTCCAGTCTTCTGGCCTTGGCAGCTGATACTGCAAGATAATACTGCAGGTTTGATCCAGGTACCTTATGTGATTACAGAGGAAGGTTTAGGTATGTTGAAAAAAACTTTGATCAGGGTCCTTCACAAAACAATTACACATCATGTTTTACTTTCATGTCATTCATATGTTTCTAAAAGCGCCTTGAAAGCTCCTGCAAACTGGATCAAATTACAGGAGCATGCGGGTAATAAAATATTTACCCTGATTCTCTGTAGTCAAAGAAGTATTTTAAAAATATAACACACTTTTTTTGCTTTGTTGCAGAGAATAAATGAGCAATTAAAGACACTTATGTCAATGCAGTGAACATGAAGCTGCAGTGAGTAGGAGGTTAGCTTAACATAAACACTGAAGACATTAAAAATACAGCAAGCCAGGCTCTGTCACTAGCCAAAACCTCCCTACCAGCAGATTGAGCTCATTAATGCCTCATGGTATCTTGTTTGTTCATTCGGTTTATATATACAGACAGATATGGTATCAGTCCTTAATAAAACTCTGGCAAAAAAAGTGAAAAATCAAATTTCCCAAAATGTGAAGTCACTTCTTTAAACACACTTATGAAATTAAGGTTTTACATTTTTGCTTACTTTGTTTTTATAAGCAAAGCTCAAATGTAAGACATATAAGATTACAACACTTGTGTGAACATGTTTGTGTTCTTTGGTCTTGAGACTCTTTCATCCTGCTTTGGTCTATAAGCCTCTTAGTTTCAGTGAGGAGGAATCTTAATGCTATTGTCAAATTTTACTTGAGCCCACAGAGGCAAGTGGGACAAAAATCTGAAGCTGCATTTTCAAAGCCTGATACAAATTTTCAAGGTTTTATAAATACAATCTTCCCTTTTTTAATCTATTAAACACATCAAGAAAAAGCTTTTCCATGTAGATAAAAATGTTGCCAGGATAAAGTTAGAAATGTCTAGCAAGTTACTTTTTTGTTTTTTTATTTCTTTCCCTTTTCAGGATCATTTGTCGAAGTGTTTGTTTATGTGTTACTCACTTTGGCCACAAGAGGGAGAGAGAAATAGCTCCAATTGTGAAACTTTACATTGAATAATTGTGCATTTCCCTGTACACACCCCATGTGATACCTTAAGGCATAAATGGATTGTAATCCAGATTACATCATTAAGCATTAGTAAGGTTTTGGACCTCAGTCATGTTCTTATTTTTCAAAGGGAGCAAATCTCTGCAGCCAGGTTTAAACAAAACTGGTTAAAAGCTTGAAACCAGAAGAGTGGAGGCTGTTAAAGCAGCATATTAATTCCCATGGTTTTGAATCAACGTGTTTATCAATCACACATTAATGTCCTTTTTAGGTGTATACATACCAGTGGCAAGAGTATAGTGTCATATAGTCTTAGAATTTTTACCATATAGTGTATGTTCTTCAGATTGGAGGAAAATCACAGAGCTATTTAACAATCTGCTATTTTGTCCACAACAGTCTCAGAAGCCAAGCAGCCCTGGTAATAATGACTTTTCTCTCAAACACAGGGATCAGTTCAGTGCTGTTCGAGAACCGACTGGGCTGCATGAATGAAGTGATGCCGGAGGAAACCCAGAAGTTCATTTTTTCTGTGGGGGAAATGCTCAGGCTCTCTGCAATCATCCCCCTCTTCCCACAGTCCACCTGGCCTTACCTGCCGGTCTGGAAAAAGTTCATGGCAGTCTGGGACGATCTCTTCAAAGTCGGTGAGCAACATTTATTTCAAACACTGAATCAAAGAATATTATTTTGTTCTAGAAATTTTTTTGTAGTAGAAAATGGGCGGCTAATTAATATGAAGCAAGGGATTTTTTTAACATTTACTAATTGACAGTAATCCCTTTAACTTTGACTTTCTTTCCTTTATATAATCTCTGAGCATTTTTTTTCATGATATAACAAGATAACATGCCGTATTTATTGAATTTGCCGGCATGTCATAAATGCTTATTCAAAAATTTTTTAATAAGTGACATACTTAAAACCAATACACCAAGCTTTTTTTTGTTCTTTTGTTTTTTTTTTTTAATGACTGCACAATTTTATCAAATGCAAATCTATG
>JAPZDY010000098.1:0-13866 GCA_029783645.1 Ctenochaetus hawaiiensis | reverse complement strand
AACTGGGAGTGCCTCTCTCCACAGAATATTGGGATACATGTCTTTCAAATATTCATCGATGCTCAATTAATGTTAGGCATAAACTAATTCAGTTTAAAATAATACATAGACTACACTACTCAAAGATAAAAGTTAACAAGATGTACCCTAATGTATCAGCCTTGTGTGACAAATGCAAGGATCAGGTTGGAACACTCACTCATCAGCTCTGGACATGCCCCAGTCTCCACTCATTCTGGTTCTCAATATTTGATTTTTACTCTAAGGCATTTAAAAGGTTGTGTGAACCCTGCCCCTTGGTGGCCATTCTGGGATCAGCGAGGGATTCAACTTATTATTCTAACAGTACAAAGTCTTTACAACAGTCTTTATGTTTTGGTGCCATTTTGGCTAAGAGACTTATTTTAAGACATTGGAAGTCAGTTCAATTGAAATGTGGCTGAGGGAGCTCAGTGAGACCTTGTGCATGGAGAAAATTCGATTTAAAAATGCAGGCAGACAGGCAATTTTTGACAAAGTATGGGGACCTGTATTAAAGTACCTGAAGGACTCGAGTGAGGTCACTGTTACAATATGAACGTCTTCTCAGGATGACTCTGTGATGATGCTGACTGTAAAAAGGTCCTTTTCCCTGTCAAATGGTATTGATTTCATTTGTTGTCAGACGCATAGCTACTGTTTAGTTTTTGCTGCCATCGTTGTTATATAAACTCCCAGCTCAGGCTTACACGTTTTTCTTGTTGTTGTTTTGCCACAGAACCCAAGCTGTGTAGAAATCCGCCATATTGTCATATCCAATGTATTAATGACTGATGCTGCTACTGTGTTTTTTTTTGTTTTTTTTTCTCTTTTTCCTTCTTTTTGCATCTTATTTTATTTTTGTATATTACAAATCATATAAAACCATGATTGCTTTGTAAAAGACATGTATTCTATTCAATGTGCACTTGGCAATAAAAAGAATATTAAAAAAAAAAAAAAAAGAGAGAGCAATGCACCTGTGCCATTGGCGCATGGCACAACCAGTCTTTAAAGGGAATGAGAGCGTATTCTCTTATTGATTCATGCATTTTCAGCTTATGAAACACCCATGAATTGATGAGGTGATTGTACACAGCTGGTAGGACCATCCCCAGTGGCGCATTGGACAGGGAAGAGCAGGATACCTCTGCTGCTCCTTGAAGAAGACGGCAAAGGTTGACCTTGACATTCCCCTGAATAAATTTGAAACCCCGGCGCCATGCACCTGGCGCAAGAAAGGGCCCTTACAGTCTAAAGCTGTAAGCCAGCACTCTCCACCAACGTGTTGTCTCCCCCTTCCCTGCCACCATAGATCCCAGTCTTGTGCCATTTGCTACACCAATTCTCTCTGATCTTGAGCAAACACCAAATCAGCGCTGGACAATTATGGCAAAAATCATAATCACAATTCTTTTGGTTAATACTGAAATCATGATTATTTAACCCAATTTCTGACTGACTTTGGAAATATGTTGCATTTAGTGAAGTGAAGAAACTTATTTTAACAGCGAATTTCTGCCCTAAGATATTAAAAATGTCAAAAGATAAGGGTTAGAAGAGTTTACTCTGATAATTGGCAACACTATGAACAGGACCTTCTGTGTTTTGAATGTAAGGGCTCGCTGTGTCAGCACTTTCATTATTGTCAATGAGACATTTTAAATGGCCTCCAAGGGCCTGTTTCCAAATGTCAAAATTGTTCTAGTTTGCTGAAACATAGTTGTCAACATGGGTGATCTAGACACCATCAATTGCCCAGGGTAGTGGTTGAGAGCAATTGGTACCTGTTTCAGATTTAATTTGGCACTGAAATTTCCTTCACAGCCCAGAGTTGTGTGTTTCCGTTTTTTCAATTTCTGATTAAATGTTAGAAACGTGTTCAAAAAACTGCTGTGATGCTCCCTCTGATGTCACTGTTAGCCTTTGGAAAAATGGTAAATGGCCTATATAGTGCTTTTCTAATCTTTTGACCGCTCAAGCACTTTAGCATTTACCCATTCATGCAAAATTTAATACACCTATGCCAGGTGCCTTCTCTGTAAAGCGGCAAGCTGCTCATCAGGAACTCATCATACATACACATTACACACTGGTAGAACAGCTGTCAGGAGCAATTTGGGGCTCACTATCGTGTGTAAAAGGACACTATGATATGAAGACCAGAAGGGTTGGGAATCAAACCACTGATCTCCTGATTAGCAGACAACCCACTTTACCTCCTGAGCTACAGCTACTCTCTATTCACTCCTTTTACACTCCAAAAAACCATGACATCCTGAAGGAAAATAAACATAACAGCCTCAATTTACACATATTCCCTCAAGCTCCCTTAGATGGGAACTTGCAGGCACCAATTCAGGAGAATAAAAGCAGTTTTGTTCCCCAGCAAACCACCTCCATCGGATGCTCTCTGCAAACCTGGTATCTACCCTCCAAATGCTCCAATATGCACCTGGCCATCACACCATCATAGTATGCCCATCATGTGCTACCCGACCATCAAACTATAGCAAGAATTTGAAAAAAGGCTTTTCAAATTTGCTGACTGGGATTATGCCACAATATGGCAAGGTTTTAATTTTCTAAAATGATAATATTCCTGTCTGCTGCCTCACAAAGTCAACTGTAAAATACTTTTTGAATAGTTATTGACTGTTTTAATCTTGTGAAGTCTGTTGCAGGTCCTATAACTGAGCAAGACTAACATTAGATCTTGTTTTTTGGCATGTGGTCTACGGGTTCCTTATATTTGCAGTGCAGCTTTTTTCTGATCACCTTTTTTTTCAAAGCCTCTCTGCCATTACATTACTAAACTGTGCACTCTAGCTTGGAGATATCATAGGTGTCTGTTGGCAGTAAAAACGCTGTTCTGTTCAGACTCACTCAGCTACCCCCACCTTTGTTTTAAAACTGTTGAGTTAACCTTATTATGTAATTCTGTTAAACAAAGCATTCTAGATACTTTCTCACCTTTAAAATCCTACATCCAAACTTTAACCAGTACAACTGTTGAATAACAGCACTTGTGCTTAAAGACAAGAATGGAAAGAGCTGATGTTGATGGAAAACAGACAAGCTGTAGGTGACCTTTAACATTCTAAAAGATTGATGGCACAGATCTCAGAAAATTGTCAAAGTTGCAAAAGAAAAAAATGTTTTTCTGATGTTGCTTCCAGTTACTTCTATAAATGTTGTTTTCTTTTCAATTCTGTTCGTACTATTCTTAATATCTACAATCTTTTTCTCCTAAGTACCTGTAAAAACAAATGAAAAAAATTATACTACAGGCCAGCTTCAACATTTTTTAAAGTTATTTGAGTCTGACTTTCATCTAAGTAAATTATTTAAGTCATGTTTACTGTGTCTACTTACTCATGTTTATGGAAACTGACAAATAAAGGGAACACCTAAATTATGTGCAGGTGCATCTAAAAGAAAAGTGAGGCACACCAGTGCTACTTATTTAAAAAGTTAGTCCGGAGATTAATGGTGCCTTTTTCAGTGGATAAAGCTGCAGTACGCCTCTTCTCGAGCTTCAGCAATAAATAAGTAAGTAAATGAATAAATAAAAATAAACGAACGCCCTGTCAGATTATTTCCCAAATCAATGGTTGATACATCAACTTTGTCCACTAAGCCCTCTGTCTGAAATGCCACCATTTGTAGGAGATTTCCTAAGCAGCACCCTGGGGATCCTCATCTAACCGAACTGCCTGCCTGCCCATGACCAGTCAATCATTATGTAGATGCATCATGTCTATTCACACAAGTACTTTAACTGTCATGTGAGAAGAACAAGCTGTACTTTCATATGGTTCACATCTTCAGGACTGGCCTGCACATGTTGTCCTTCAGAAGCCCGCTTTCAAGGATGCCAAAGGAAAACTAAAAGATCCCTGGTGTAAAGCAAAAACCTGAATTTGGACCCAGCCAAAGCACAGAATTCTTATTTTATACACAGCACACTGGAGAAAAACTCATAAAGTCAAATGCTTGGGGCTTAAAAATGAATGATCAAATCTGACAAAGAATTATGACTCTCATGGATCAAAACTTGCCATTTAAACCACTCTTCAAATTATTTTTGTGCTAGAGGCTGAAAGTCACTATTCTGTAAAGAAAGAATAGGATTATGGATATACTTCTGGTAGACACAAGGTGCAATTAACACCTTCCAAGACTGTTCATGCTGCAAATGGAAGATATTGCTCTCATGAGTAATTACTCTCATTCCATATTACATCACTTTTCTGAAACATAGCCATAGACCCAAATTTCTGGTCCATGGTCAAATCATAAATGCTATATAAATAAAAACTATTGGTCACAAAAGTGAATGTAACCTAGCTACAGATAATGCTCAAGCAGTGTAACTTGAAATACATACTCACAAAAGTTATTGGTTACATATGCTTCATACACATTACTGTGCAGAGCTCATTCAAGGAACATATACAGATGTCTTTTAGTAGGGGTGTATGATAAATTTTTGCAAGGATACAATATGTATTGTTTTCCATGGTTCCAACATGATTCAAAGATGATATTTAGCTCATCTAGAATTCCATACCATGTGAATTTTAAAAGCACACAGAAAACGCGCATTTTTAGTGGATCACAGGAAGAGAGAAAGTTACAAAATAAAAAAAACAGTATCTGGATAAAACTGGGATTAAAACTAAACAAAACAGCTATTTAAGGATTGCAAGCATTTCTTTTTCTCTTACTCCTTTACTGTCCTTACACTATCTGTCATTTTCCTTCTGTCTGTATATTTTCGCAATGATGGAAAAAATGAATTAGGGCCAAAAGTTTTAAATACAACCACAAAAGAGCAGGCTTATAAACTACATGACATGCTCTTTCTAATTGTCTCTGTTAATCAATCTTATTTGCTACATTTCAGAAATATGGTCAGTGAATCACCTACGCAGACTCATAAAAACTCATTTTAACCTTTTCACAGTACAAACACCTACTAGCTTGATTGTAACAAACATTTTGCCTGTTTAATCTTTTTTGCTGATGTTTGCTTGCATCTTCATTAAAACCCCAGTTGCTTAAACTATCTTATGTAACATGCACAAAACTTCCCTGCTTCTGCTGTCATGTCAGCTCTCTCTCTCTTTCTCTCTCTCTCACTCTCTTTTTCCCCAAAATCAGATTCCACTGCAAACAAAATTGCCAAACAAGCAATTTATGAATTAACTTCATTTGAGAAACTAAAATTGAAACAGAGATAACATAGTAAAATGCTGGATCCATTCTAAAACATGCCAGTCCTTGCTCTGGCATGCTCCTCACAAAGCTCTAAGTGCCAGACCTTGATGGTCTAACTGCTCTACAGAGTCATGTTTGTTATATCGTAACCAATAGTCATTTGCAAAAGACTTTATGATTATACAGACTCTAACATCACGGGCATTTAAGCTTGAATAGCACAAAATATCATTTATATGCTGATGACATAATGCTCTGTAAACCCTCCAGATCTGTGAACCAAGTATCTAAACTCGGTATGTTTTCTACATTCTCTAGACACAAGACTAACAACTTAAAAGCTAAGACAAAGTCTGTCCCCATATAAGATCCTTGTAAACTAAACTAAACTTGTAATCTGATTAAATTCCAGTGAGATATCATTAGTAACAACTTCCTTTACAGTTAGTTGCCTATTGTCTAGAATCTCAAACATTGCAACTTTTTTAACAAACATCAAACATTAATTTTCAGGCTTCAAGAATTAAGATTTTTTTGTGTGTGTCTTTTTTGACATCCTGATTTTGAGTCTGTTGAATAGTGACAACAAGCAATTCAAATTATAACTTGGCATCCTGGAGTTTTGATGGTCTCTTGTATATCTCTATAGTCTCACTCTACAAACTAAGAAAACATGAAATCAGGGACTATGGGAGATACTCCAATCCAAAAGTAAAACAAAGACACAATATTTTCATGCTCTGGTATATTTTTCAACATAAATTGAAAATTGTTAATCTAAATCATCATGATGTGACCCTGGTATGATATTGTGGTCCTGAACTGATCATTTTGACCTAGAGCTTTGGAATGTACAATTATCTGGAAATGGTTCAAGAACTACAGCCAATATAAGATGCATGTCAATTTGCCTACAAACATGAATGCAATACTAACTATACACTGATGCTGGTTCAGCATTTAATACTGTGCAACTCCACCTGCTTTTGGAGAAGCTGAAGGACATATAGGTCAATACTACCCTCATTAAATGGTTTTATTCTTTTAACCTATTCACACACAGCAAATAAAGGTCACTTTGCTGTAATACACTGTAATACAGGAGTCCAGCAAGGTGGTTTGACTGATACTTTATACATTATGGACTAACAATTGCAGGAAAGTACATCCCAATAATTTTATCTTTTATAAACATAAATTTCCCTTTAGGGACAATAAAGTTTTTTCTTCCTCTTACTTACAAAGGTTGTGCTCTCTTTTATGCACAACTCTGGTTCTTGAGCCAAACTACTCAAGAGTTTCAGGACTCTATCCTTTTCCGGAGTTGCCCAGGGTAGGAGAAGTTGGAGATAATCCCAAGCAAGTTCCCCAGGGGGGCTGAGAGGGTCCGCTCTATGCGACTGTAGGTTGCTTAAGGGGAGTCTGACTGTTGTTCTAGCTTATGTGCCTAGGGGTGGCACAAGCAGTGGGCAGGTCCTGAGAAGCCAGACGGACTTCAGCTCCAGTGGTCACTGAAGCAAAAACCCAGGTAAGGGAAGAATTCAGGGAGGCTACTGAGAAGGACTTTCAGTTGGATTCAAAGAAGTTCTGCCGAATCGTTGCCAAACTGGCAACTCAAAAAGGAAAAATAGAGCTTGGCCCACTATGTTCATTTGGGCAGGAGAACTGCTGACCTGGACTGACAATATTAACCAGAGGTGGAAGGAGCACTTTGAAGAGTTCCTTAACCTGGCCACCATGTACTCTGTGGAGGAGGCAAGGTTTAAAGACCCATGGGAGGACTTCTCCATATCTCTGGCAGAGGTTGCTGATGTAGTTAAGAAGCTCCTTCGCAGCCAGATGTCTGGAATGGATGAGATTCACTCTGAGATGGTGAAGGCTTTGGACACTGTTGGGCTATCTTTTCAGTGTAAAGTGGAATTCAGGGACAGTTCTTGCAGAATTGCAGACCAAAGTAGTGGTTCCTATTTTCAAGAAGGGGGACTGGAGGATGTATTTCAATTATCAGTGTATAACCCTGCTCATTCTCCCTTGGAAAGCATATGTCAGGGTGCTAGAAAGGAAGAAAATCCAGGAGAAGCAATGCAGATTCCATCCTGGTCAGCAGAACACCTTTTTATCATATCGCGCTTTGTGGACTAGGATTGTGTCCCCCACGGAGTCCTTTGGGGTATACTGCAAGAGTATGGGGTGCTGTACAAGCCATTCAGTGGCAGCGAGAACTGTTTCCACATGCACTTGACAAAAAGTCAAACACGTTTCACCAAGGATGTCCCTTATCTCCAAATCTGTTTTTTGGTCTTATGACAGGATCTCAAGGCTCAGCCAAGATGAGAGGTGTGCCAAGGGCAGGAACCTTGGAGTTAAAAAGCTACTCTTTGCAGATGACATAGTTCTCTGGCTTCTTTGGTCTGTGACAACCTGGCTTGTAAAGCCATGACAAAAAATGGAGAGACACAAGTTCATCGTAAGGTTAAAAAATTTATTTAAATAACAAAGTACTAGGCCGACGGCAACAGAGCAAAATATGATGCCGGAGGGGTCGAGGTCAAGAGGCGAGAGCAGACTGAGGGCTACAACTGCCAGATCTTAAAAGATCAGGGAGACTGGCCAGGTGCTCCTGGTTACCCAAATTGAGACCCACCCACTAAGGTACCTGCAGAAAACAGACAAGCGACAAAACAAGGGGGAAAACACAGAACTGGCCCTACATCAGCAGGCAG
The DNA here is from genome assembly GCA_029783645.1 of Ctenochaetus hawaiiensis. Classification (NCBI taxonomy): domain Eukaryota; kingdom Metazoa; phylum Chordata; class Actinopteri; order Acanthuriformes; family Acanthuridae; genus Ctenochaetus; species Ctenochaetus hawaiiensis. Next base: position 5,902 of record JAPZDY010000098.1, on the reverse strand, counting down.
CCGCCACAGGTCTTTGACCTCAAGCATGCACTGAGACAGTTTGCAGCTGAGTAACAAGTAGCCAGGATGGCAGTCGGCACCTCCAAATCACTCTCACCTCTGGGTTTGGAGTGATTTCCTGCCCTAAGTGCTGTTTAAGTATCTTGGGGTTTTGTTCATCGGTGACAGGAAAAGAGAGTGTTATAGACTGGTGGTTTGGTGTGGCATCAGCGGCCATGTAAGAGTTGCCTGGGACTAAGCAGGAGACAATGGATGGAAAATTTATAGCAATATTATCCAAAATGGACAGCCTTATTTTAAAGCAGCAACGTTACATATTACATTTATATCTGGTGACATCACAAAGTGGATAAGTGGCATGTTGGAGTTTATGCCTCATGAAGCTCAAAGCCATTATCAAAGCAAGAAACCTTTTCTATTTTAAATGTTTTTGAGACTTATTGCAACTAACTTAGGAAAGTGGGGAGAGTATTTGTTTTTTTGTGTCTGTGAATTTGGTTTGTAGATTCCTGTTTTTCTATTGTCATTGCTTTACTTTTCTTTTTTTAAATATGTCAAATTATCACCCTCTAAACTTGTGAGAGCTTTAATCCTAATGCTTGGATGGAAGTCTGTGGTGTCAGGTAAAGGCTTTAAATAGTATTGAAAAAAATAAAATTTTACTTGCCAGTTACCTTGGAATTGTTGGACGTCAGATACACTCAACTAACACTCCACAAACAATTAACTGGTGGAGGTGGTGTTACAGATTGGAGGTTCCTTCCTCAAAATAGAATTATATGTATGTATATTAACTAGCCACTACTTAATGCTGTGTATTCCAGTTTTTCAGCTTTCTGATATATAACCCTTTGACAGTTAAATGCTATTTTACATTTTAATGATTACAAATATGGATATGGACAAGTTGAAGATAGTGTGAGTTTGTTGAAGAGGCACTTTGCTGGAATGTTAAGGACTTTGTTTCCTTTTATCTTCCAGTAAAAAAAGAACAAAGTCTTTGTACACCTACGGCAGTTCAGGTAGTCCTCCTCCAGGATACCTGCTTACAGAACCCTGACATATGGCAATTAGGGAACTGCTGGGCATGGTTATTTTGTCTTTACAGAAAAAAGCAAGGGTTACAGCAATCCTTATTAACACTGATAAATGTAAAAGTAACTTACACTGTTGTTTACAATTTTTCAATTAATTGTTTTCATAGTCCCAAATCTCAATTTTCATTCCCTAATGCCAGCAGGGATTTTAATTGTTATTTGGATGCAGCATTAGACGGCTGCCCTACCTTGTATACTGCAGTTTCAAATCTATTTTTATATTAGATCACACACCGATAGTTCTTCAGTTGGGTTCTCCAGACTTTAAAAGGGGATCCTCTGGTTGAATAAAGGTCAAAATAATAAAATATTATCAAAAAGAATAAATAAATAAAAACTTAGTGTGCAAGAAAGCTGGATCAAGTGCGGCTTGAAGATAAACGTTTTTTAATGATACAATGTCAGACAATGTTTCAACTAGACAAAACAAGAAACTATGCAATAAATAAATATGGATCATTATATCAATTGCAGCATATCAGAAGTACTGTTGAAATGGGAAAAAAAATCAAAATTTAAATTGGGATTTTTTAAAAAAAAAGGCAAATTCAGTCTCCCTTGAACTTAGTAACTTTAGCAAACCATCGATTCTTTAAAAATTTGAGAAAAAATAGCACCTGTCAACTGGAAGGCATATATCTGGTGTTTCTGACTAACCCCACACTCCATCTTCATTTAACAAGATATGTATCTAACAAAAACCCATAAATAATCATTAACAATAAATTACTAAATAATAACTATGATAGAGACCCTGGCAATTGTGCCTCTTACGTAACATATCATGATTAATCACAGGTGTAATAATCCTTGCAAAAGTTTTAGCCCATAGATGGAGGATATAATCCCTTGATATATATTATATAATATATATCCCTTCATATATATTATATAACATATATACCTTGATTAGACTGGGATTTTAAAAAAAATTCAGTTTATTCAAAGCCAAAACAAACACACACTCATTAGTGACACCACATGTGGGGGGTAGGGTGAATTTAAGGGCCTATGATTTACAGTGGCCCAACAAAATATTAGAACATTTTTAAAAAGTATTAAACTACTGACCTGTAATCATTAGATAAGTACGTATTGCTTAAATTTGGCACCCCCCCCAAAAAAAAAATATCCAGAGAGCCTGTATCACCTAACACCCCTCTCTATTTACTTGAAATGTTTCAGTCCTGCCCTCAAACCTGGCACAATGACAGTGCAGTTAATTGCCAGTGAAGAGCATAGTAAGAAGTGCAAACGAACAATATCATGTCTCATATGATGAATCTGGCTTCCAAAACTAAATGAAAAGAAAAGAGAAAAGAACAGAAGAAAATAGAAATAAAAGTAAAATAGGCTATTGTTGTCCCCAAATATAAGTTACTTAATATCTTGTATATCGAGTAACTTAGATTAGCATGATTCTTAACATATCTTAAATCTCAATGTGATTCCACTAAAATTCAAAGAAAAGTCAACAATTTAATTATTTTTCCATATAAAGATTATTATTTGAAACACAAACAGCCAAATGGACAGTTTGAAACACTAAGTGATTCTGTCTTTTCTCAAGGGTGACACCCAATTTTAACATAATACTAGAATGCTTTGCTGTAAAATCTGTTGGTGGTGATCAAAAAATCTAATACAACCAAATGATTTGCAATTTTTGATGCTCTTCCAGATTTGGACTTGGCAAAGGCAAAGAGCAACATGTTAGATTTTGCATTTTAAGTGGTTCTGACATGCTAACGCACGTAGAGGGGAGGATTCTACACTGATTCTTCACAAGAATCATTTCTTCATTTTTGTATCTGCCACTATTAATGTATGTTAGAGTTCATTTTCTTGTATTGTCATTTTTTGTTACTTTTCCATTTAGTATTGACACTCAATTAAAAGACCTATAAAAGAAAAAATTGAAAAGGAGGATTGTAAAGGTAAATACCTGGACAAGCGATACAACAGAAGTGAAAATCGTAAATAACTCCTTTGAAATCACTTGTGAAAACTGACTAACAATTTAAAGATGTTCCTACCTGTGTAGCTGCCTCAGAAAAAGAAAAGAAAAAACATCTAATGTCAATATAATAAAGGTAATTAGCTGTTTAAGCCATTTGGAGTTTTTCTGTTAAACAAATATCGACCTGTTTTGTCCATGTTGAAGACAGGGCACTTTTCATTCCATTTCCACACCTCCCCTTCTCTCCCTTATTCCAACAGGTGGGGCGTAAAATTAGACAGGTGAATCTGGCCACCATCCAGAGCAGAGCCACTCCTTCATACCTGTGTGGTAGTGTAACTGCTTTATCAGCATTTACTCTACACATTGCTTGTGAATCTTACAAGAGCTGAGTGTGCGACTTTGGAAAGTTTTTCCTCTTTCCTGGGATTATAATGAGATGAAAAAATAAAAGATTCAGCCAAGTATTTATAATGTTGCTAACACCTGAATAATGCTGAATAGGCATCAAGATGCAGAATGCTCTTAAACAACAAACCAGATTTTGAAACACACATTATTGAAAATAGTGTAAACAACTTTGGCAAGATATTGAAATACTGGCATGACAATCACAAAAGTTGTGATATGGTTAGATCAAAATGTCCTAAATGGTCAAGAATTCTGTTGGAATCATAAATGCTCAGTTTATACAGAACTGAAATAATTTTCTGTTTCACAAAAAGGACTACCTCCTGAAATGTTAAATGGGAATGTACTTTCAGGTTGAAATTTGACATTAAGGTGAGAGCATGTGATAAGAGCCTGTGTTTTTGATTAACAAAGTAACAGAAACAAGTCGAAACACAGATATGACTAAAGCTGGGCGTTGTAATGACATAGATAGAAACCCAACCTCACATATTTTAACTGACTGGTAGACACAACAGAAATCAGGTTTAACCAGATGGCTCCCAAATTTTTATACAATAAAAATAATGAAGATCTTTTCTCATGATCTTTTCTCAAGACTTCTCACATATTAAATAATGATACTGTTTGGACAATTAGGCAAATTTTTATCTGGGAAAAATTAAGTTACTTTCTTTTTTCTTTTTTTTTGGGTGCTGCCCATTCTACCCTCTCACTGAACAGTTTGGCCCATGCTAAACGGCAACACTGCTGGTCGCTACTAAGTAAATTCACCCGCATAGTAGATTCAAACTACTAAATTCTCTAAATGGTAAATGGACTGCATTTTATATGATGTTTTTCTAAGAGACACAAGTCAAGATTTATCCATTCACACACCGGTAAAGGCAAGGGAAAAAGCGTATTAGTGTACTCATGGACAAGCTTTACTTGGGACAGATGACAAATCAGCGAAAATCTAAAGAATCTAAGAAATTACAGCAAAGCTTTTTAACAGGAGAAAAAACATAGGTCACATTGTATTTAGAGTAGTACACCTCATTATTTAAGACTTTGTCCATATGCAATGTCACCATCTAAAAAATAAGGAGGTTATTGGTCTCCTTCAAAATATATTCTCAAACTTATTTTTGTTGAAGTTAATAAAGCTCAGATATTGCTATGCACTGTGGTTCATTAAACAGAAATGTCTAGTTTAAGAAGTCACATGGAGTTCTTCTCTCATCCTTATTTAAGAGCATGGTGTATTAGTTTGAGAACATTATTTGTTGATTTCATGTTCAGATTTTGTGGCACTGTCCCTCAAAACCCTGCCTTCACACCCAAATAGCCCCTATTTGCACTTAGATTTGCTCTGTTTCTGTTTAAACTGTATGCTTTTACTGACATATATTGTTCCTGCACTCGGGCTTCAACTCTATCCTTGCACTCAGACTGCTTCTCTTGGCTTGTGAAACGAATGCTCTCAAATTTCTGCTCTGCTCTTAGATGTTTTGTGTAACAACCCTGTCAAAATTCCTCAACCAATAGCGTGCCAGGCGTAGTGTTGACCAATAAAGTTATCCCTGCTGCCTTGCAGATGTGTGATGTGTTGTGACTTCTTGGAGTGTCCTGTATGGGTGGGTACTCTTTAACTGAGTTCATTCACTCTTGTCCTCTAGGCCTCTATTCAATGTACTTCTAAAGCTTTTATTCTAACTTATGGAATAAAAGGACAGTTAATTTATTCATTGAATTTATACTTATTTTGTCTATAAATATATATTTATATACAATAATACAGAAGTAGTGTTGCTGTAAAAGCATTGGTAAGTCTCAGAGCTGTTAAGATTGCTCATTGCTTCAAAGTAGCAACTGAGACAAAGTAGCAAAAAAAGCTAGTGTACGTCATCTGCGGCCACTTCTTCAGATTGTCTTCCCATCTCACAGTAGTAGAAGGCAGCAGTATCATAACATCACCACGTTTGAGCCGTAATAGGTTGTATCCCCAAGTTTTATCTCTCAGTGCCTTTGGGATCAGCGTTAGCCACTGGAAAATGGCAATTATGTTTTTTTTTTTGGTGTTGTTTTTTTTTTTTTATTCAGAAAAAAAATGGACTGTCACTAAAAAAATACTGTCACTCTTTGACATTCTATCAGCCAATCATCTATTTAATTCTTTAATGACAAATGGTATATTTTTAATCCTGCACAAGAAAGTCTAAAAACGTTTTGGTGATATGTTTACTGCTCATTAGTTCACTTTTTTTTCACTTGACAAAAAAAAATTGGTATAGCCAGCACACCAGCACAAAACTTTTTAGGTTTTTTAAAGATTTTTTGATTGAGTTTATTATCTAATTTCTTTAGTCAAAGTCAAAAAGTCAAAGTCAACTTTATTGTCAAATATGCTATACATGCTCGACATACAGCATAAATGAAATTTCAGTCCTCT
>JAPZDY010000097.1:0-13868 GCA_029783645.1 Ctenochaetus hawaiiensis | reverse complement strand
CCTGTTCTCACATTGGTAATAACTGAATATATAGCTCCATGGTCAGCTTTTCCCTTCTTTTCTTCATACTCTTCAAGGAAACAGATTGTTACACAGAATATGTGCCATGTTAAATACAGGCTATAGTCCTCAGAATTAAGCTGCTAACACTAAGATTTTACAAGTGAGATTACGCTTTTCCACATGTTTGGATGATCACAGAGCATTTTAGCATGTTTAGAATACTTGCCTGCAAATGAACCCTAGCCTCCACCAAGACTGATATGAGCATTACTCTGTTGCTCTGATTGAAGTTTGACTTCAAGTGGAGGCTCATGCTCACATTATATGAACTTTTTGGAATGAAAAACACAGGTCGGAGCAAGGTTGAAAATATCAGAGGAAGAAAAGAGTCATTAATTGGCTGTTCACTAACTACTTGGTCCTCTTTAGTGCTGAACTACACCAGTCAAGCTTTCCATTCTCATGTGATACAAATTAAAAGTTAATAATAGAAATCGGCAAGATTTATGCATTAAAAATTTTCCAAATTTTTTAATCTATGGATCCTTGATCTTACAAAGCTAGGTGGCTGGGAAAAATGTAGAAACAAACTGTTCAGCTTTTCTTTTCTCATAAAGTTTTATTTGCCACTTAGCTTATGGAGTTGGGTGGTGTTCCTGGAATGACAACTTTGCTTCAATGAAGGTAAAGATAATAAACCCTGATAGCATGCAGGACTAGTTCTTACACTGTGAGGACATGGTTTGTGGTCAGTGTCGTTTTTTAACCTGAAGCCCTACATGCTAATAGCTAAATTGTTATGGGCTCATTGGGCTCAAATCTAACACTCTGTCGCCACTACTGTAGCCAGTAATTTTGTCAAATATGCAAATGCATATTTTTATGTGGTATGAGGTGTGGTAAGGGGACTCAGTTTAGAAAGACACTGCAGAAGGAAGGATCCAATGTTGAAGCAAACAACATTTGCAGCAAAAAATCTATTTTGTCTCAGTCATCTTGACTACAAATCAGATTAGGTCACAGTGACACCAGAGTTAAAAGAAGTGGGGAAAAAAACACTTGCAGAAATGGGGAACCATTGTCAGACCAAATAGACTTGAAGGGCAAAGCGATTAAACGGATGAACACTGCTCTCAGTTACTTCCAGCTGGCATTGTGATGAACTGCAAATAAGTGGAAACATTTCTAAGGTTGATGTTCATGACACTTAAAGTCAGATGTAACATGGGGCTGTAGAGTGAGAGGTACATGAATGAATATTTAAATAATCAAAGATAAACTGTCATCATTACTACATGTTTACCCATGCAATTTCTGGTGTCTGGTCCTATACACATTCAGAGTTAGCATTATTTAATTCCTATCATGTTATGGGGATGATTTTGAAAATCCCAGTATGGCAGACAGAGGAAGATGAATATGCTAAGAAGAGAGAGAAGAGGGATTACAAGCACAATATGAATTTATTAGGTAATAGTGTCACATTACATACTCCTCTAGTATTCACTGTCTGGGTTTTTAAAAGCTGATGAACAAAAATAATGAAGGTTTTTTCTCATGGGACACATACACTGATTTTGGTAACTGTCCATCTACTCCAACCTTATTATTTTTGCCAAGATAGAGGGAGGAAAAAAACAGATAAAAACCAGGAAATCTTGACTCTAGGTCCAATGAGTATGCAGGCAGAGTGTGAAATTCTTTCATCTGAGGCACAATGTTTTCTTTCCCAGCAACCCACAGCATCATGAAGCTATTTGTAACATCTCTTTGGCACAAAGCCTGTTATGTTTTGCCAAGCCTTGCACTCATACAAGCGGGAAACCAGCACATATGCATTGCATTCAACAAAGATTATACAAGTCACCCTGATAATACACAAGAACATGTATTCCATATAAAGTATGAAACATAAACCCAATCTCTGTAAGTTACCCATAGATTTCTTAAGAGCTACATTAACAGTGGTGGCTCTGGCCATTAAGATTCTGAGTGTCAGATTCCACCTGGCTCCCTGTTAATCAAAAGAAGTTTGAGAGGCAGCACAGACTTCTTGGATGGTCTGTTGGTAAAAATAACCAGTCAGCAAGCTGTACTGTTTGTTTGATATTTACATCACAGGTGAGGTTCAGTGACCTCGTTAGATAATGTCTGGCTGACAGCTAGCCGCAAGCTAGCTCAGCGCAACTCTGTCTGTAAATCTTCCCACCTTGTGCTACATGCCATCACCATCTTGCCATTACTACCTGATCTCCAGCCTCAGAAAATTCCACAAATCTGCCACCTGCCTTTTCCTTCTCTGCCTGCTCCTAGCTTTCAAATTTTTAGTTCGCATGTAATTCTTCTTTTATTTTTCAGATGATATTTATTTGAGTTTTGAACATGTGATTTTCTTGGTATAAACAAAATTGTAAAGATTGGCTGTATTAGCTTTCAATTGCAAATTAAGTAAAAGGGTAAAATGCTGTTTAAATGTAAAAAAAAAAGTTTAGCTACTGTAAGGTTATAAATTGTTGGTTGCTTCATCATACTGACCAAGGGAAACATTCATTTAGCACTTGAGTGGGGGGAAAATATTATGAAATATACATTTTTTGAAGGGTCTTCTTCATATGTCATATAAAGAAGTTATTAAGATGGAGAGGAGAGCCTGGGAGCATAGATTTGCTCCCCTTTGATGCTGAGTAATGAGCTCACAAACCACTTAGCATCAGGGACCTTTTTAAGCTAAAGCTTAAAAGCTGTAGAAGTTGTGTGTTGGTGGACTGTGCTCATTCTGAGCCCCAGCCTGTAGCTGATGTAGGCACTGGTGTCGCTAAAGCTATCTAGGTACGAGACTATCTTGCTAGCCTAAAGCAACATTATGAACAATAATCTAAAATGATCTCTTTTAAAATCATTTTGATTGTACACTCACTTGCACAAGGTTGAATGGTATCTCTCTATCAGTGACTGCAATCAAATAATCAGTTACTGCTTAAGGTAACTTAGGGAAGCTGGTGGTAAACTTTTTATGAAATATCTTGAAATTAAATGCATTATTGTGAGAAATGGCTAAATTGAAAGCATTTTTTTTAAAAAGTTAATTTTATTTTTTTTCAATTACCTTACAAACTACAGTAGGTATGTATATATGTAAAAAAAAAAAGTATACATGCTCTTTATAAAAAATATCTTATATTTATAATATCTTAAAAAATATTTTTAATAAAAAAATGTTGACAGTTCAGTATTCCCTGCTAAGTTGAAATATTTCCAAGCAGCTGTCTGTTTCTGCCCCCTAGTGGTGCAATAATGTACTTGCAAAGCCGTAATACTCAGCAGCATCCTCAGGTCTTTGAGTGTGTAAGTATGTGGGTTTGTGTGTGTGCGTGTGTTAAGTGTGTGTGCGTGTATATATGTGTGTGTGTGTCTGTCTGACTGTCCTTTTCGGTGACTGTGTGTGTGTGAGCCGGTGGCTAAAGTCATGTATTCAAATAAAACTGAAAGTAAAAAAATATTATCAACTTAATGTCCTTAAAGGATACAAAGGTCATGATGCAGTGCAAAATTATTAACATCACAATAGCAGTTTGTGTTTTTCACTGGTGCATTTTTAAGCCACTGTTTTAATGACACATCTATGACGGTCAGTCTAATTTTAAATCACCTTTGCCTGCAGTTTAATTCCAAAAAATAGAATATGTTATATAAACTGATTATATGTAGTATTTAAAACTTTCTTTTGCAAAAATATTAATAACATTTGTTTAGAAAAGTTAAATTTCCTCACCCTGAAAATGTCTTGGGTTTAAGAAAAAAAGGGTTTGAAAACCAAACATAAACAAATGAACCCAAAATAGGTTACGTTAGAAGCACTGTGGGTATATGGTTAAAAAATCCAGCGTCTACCTCTCTAAATGTAGGGCTGATGCAAACTGTGGGTGGGCTGCTGATGCTTTTGTCTTTAAACTGGCTTGATTTATAATGTGTTTGGAACATATTATTAAGTTGTCACTCGAATGTCAGCCTGCAGAAGATATTAAAATTTGTCTCAGATTGAACATGACCTCTGTGGCGCTATGATGATACTTTAACTTTCTTTTAAATAAACATTTTAGTTTATCATTATTATTTCTTATATCATTATTATTAAATGCTACTCTTCAGATTGGTAGCATTGTGGTAGTTGTACTAGTTTTTGTATAGAGATTTACAAGAAGACAGAACTGTATTTACATTACTGATAAGTTGGGAAAAATATTTTTTAACAGGTCATATTCCTCAGTTCTGTGTTTGACTAGAGTCAGAAAATGTTGACTGGGGCAATTTGTGATGTCCAATGTTATGGTTTGTGTACTTTAACATTTCAGACTTTCTCCTTGACTTAATTGAACCTCTCACCTCCTGTTATCAGGTGGTGACATCCAGATCGACGAGGGTGCTTTAGACATGTTAACTGATTCTGTGAAACAAATCCTCTCATGATTAGAGAACAGTTACAGCTGTGTCTACATTCAGGACTTACTTAACTGAAGATGCTTGTATTTTCTCTTTGCTTTGAATAGTCACTGTGTGTATGTGTATGTAGGGGTTGTGTTTGTGGGCTCTCGGTAAGTGTTTGCACATGTTTTTTAGAATATAAAGCGTACTGTGTTCACTTGAAATCAAATATGCTTTATTGAAAAAGAGCCTTGTATTATTGTTTAGTGTCCACCATTGTAAATGCTTCTTTTTGAGACCCAAAAATTACATGGGACACATTAACTGGATCAGTGTAAATTACATCAAAAAAGTAAAATAAGATATGCAAAAAACATTTTTTTTTTTTTTTTTAAAGGGTTACTTAGTAGATTAGAATTAGAACAGTTGAGCCTGCATTGACTGATGTTACCTGTTATGTGCTGCAAAAGGTAAAATTCCAGCCTTAATATGTTAATTTTATTCAAACAAAGAGTAACTTGTTATCTGTACAATAGGTCAGTAGGTAAGTGTACATTTATAGTAAGTGCCGTGAACAGACATAATTAACAGAGCATTACTGCATATAAATCTTTAACACAGAACACAAATACTTCACATTTTCAGAAAAATTTTTTTTAGAAATAAATATGTACTTTAAAAAACTAAATATACATTAACACTCATTTACACAAGTCATTTTTGTTGCTGCTATTCTTTTGGTACATTTGTAGCATAAAATTCAATGATGACCCTGCAGTTCTTTAAATATAATCATTTTTAATGCACAGATAATAACAGCATTAGTTAATGTAAACAGCTAGTACACTCAGTAAATCAGTGAAAGATCCGTTTCACATATCAATTTAAGTTCCTGGCAAGTCAAGACATTTTGTAAGTGAAGCAATGGTATCAGGGCACTGAGCTTGGAGCAGCTAAATTAAATTTAGCATCATTCATTTTACCATTAACACCTGTATTTTAACTCGTTACATGTCAAAAAGTCTTCTCTGAAAAAGGCATATCAAACTAGCTTATATGAATACATAAAAGATATAAATCTATGTTGTTACTTCATTAAACATGTCTGACAGCATGACAAAGGCTGACTGAAGATGTGAAATTATTTTTCACCTCCCAAACCCCATAACTCTTCCACTATGGCCTTTCATTTTTCTTGTCTCTGGCGTGAGTATGTCATAATCTTTTCAGTCCACATATCTTTCAAATACTGTACACATCAATTAAAAAACACTGCACACTGAACAGTGAATGATTCTCCATCGAGAAAAATAGCTATCTTCCATCTCCAAGCTGAGACCAGAGTAATACTTGTATGATAATAATCTCTTTTGACTTTTAAGGAAATGCTATTCTCGTATATAGCATTTCCTATGAAGTAATAAGATCCTGTAGATAAAACATACTTGTCTAGAAAGAGAAAATGTTTAAATAACTAAAAAAGTATAACATGCAATTACTATTCCCTAAATAAAAGGGGTTATGAAATGTATACAGAAATGACCTTTGTGCCTTTGCTGTTGTTCCAATTTCTTTGTACAGATTTAGTGTTTCTTTTTCCAACAAATTAAAATTAGAAATAAACAAGAAAAATAAAGTTAAATAAATTGCACCCATTATTATCATTAATTCATAACTATGAATATAGAAATTTACCATACAGCCATAACAGTAATTTTTTATAAGATTTCTGAAACCATAAATTATTCAAAATTCACTGTTAGAAAAATGTGTACAGCTTCTGTAAAACCTGCCAAGAAATTTGCTTCATTGTGCTGACATGTTTCCATCTTTTTGTTTTTGTTTTTTTTTTTAACATCAGAGGATAATTGTAATAAACTCTTGCAAAAAGACCAAAAATTAACAATGTGTTGAAGCTGGTCTCAATAAAACAAAACTTTAACTTCCATTCCCTGTCTGTGACCTAAAGCTCCAGGTACAATAGTTTCTACTGAAGATATGAATAATCTGAAGGAGTCACAAATTTAAACTTCCATTTCTTTTTTATTTTATTTTCTTTTATTATTATTATTTTTTACAAAGGTTAAATAATTTCCAAGAATTGTAATTTTATAATTTAATTTCCTAGTTATAAACTGCTCTTTATAAAATAATAGGCTATTTTTTTGTTGGGCTCTATTTTCAGGTACAGATTTGGTGCGCTTGTATTTATAGCTGTAGTGTGCCTAGATGATTCAAAGTAAACTACAGAGAGTGTGTCGTCATTATAGTGAAGGAACATGCAGCAATGTGGCTCACTGATAGTGTTAAGATAACGATAAATATTTGAGGGAGCAATTCACTGACACACTGCAAGTGAAAATATTTGAAAGTTCTAGCTTTTAAAAAATAAAAAAACATTCCACGGAGCTGCTTTGTCCTCCTACAGTGTGCAGCAGTATGCTGTGATGAGTTTAAATGTCACAGGCACATCATGGTGTGTTTATAAGTTATTTATCAGGGGTTATGTATCATAGGTGACATATAAGATTCTGAACTTGGGAATAACTGCTGTTGATGATGCTCTTTGACTTTATATTCAACTTCATGAAAATAGATAAAAATCATTATATGTACGTATTTCCTGTAACAATGAAACATCATGCCTGTGCATAAATGAAAGCCCCATGTTTGTACCTCTTTTTTTCTTCACATAAACGCTAATAAACACAGTTGGGAGTTACTACTTTAATGTTTCGTGAGAATACGCCTGAGGCGGAAGCAAGTGTGAGATCAGAGTTTCCTGCCAAGATAGAAGATTTAGTTTCAAAAACGCAACCCAGAGGTTTGTGGCTTTATTTCTGCTAAGCTAGTGCTGCTAACAAACCAGTGGTGTAGTCAGTTGATCTCTGATCACTTCACTGATAAGTGTGAAATGCATGGTCAAAACTCCTCTGCATGAGACACACATGGGAGATCATTGCACAGAATGTTCTGCTGTAACGTTAAACAGTTCACTGCTGCATACATTTCATACCTGTAAACATAACTGCTTCTTTGTGGATCATGACTATTTTACTGAACAGAAAAAATTTCAACATTTGTTTACTTGAACTACATTCAAGACATAGCTCAAAAAGAGGTGTTTTTTATTAAATGAACTTTATACATTCAGTATAGGCTCTGTTTAATTAATGTGGCTTAGTGAACCTGACAAATGAAAATAAGGCACAACAGACTCATTTGCGCTTTGCAAACCTTTTTCTCACAATACCTGGATACATTTTCCAAGTATAAGACACCCAGTTTGATGGTCTTACCATCAGTACTTAGTGTAGTTCTTCATTACCATGCATGTGTTGCAGCTTGAGTTACAGCAGACTTTTGTGGATAATTTTAGGTTTTTGTATGTTACTTCTGATCTTCTTTTTCTTCTTATTTTGATTTTGTGCTTCAGGCACCAACAGAATAACATAAAAAAATAAAAATAAAAAAATCATTTACTTAAAATCGGTGTCATTATTTTACCTCATATATACTTAGAAAATGAAAAAAATGTAGTGCATGGTTTTATAAAGTTATGCATATCGTAAAATCAGACTTTTTTCATCATAACCTTTTGCCCACAAGCTGTGATAACACAGTGTCATCTCAATATTTTTAAAATACTTTTTGCTTTGATTTTGGTTAAAGGTGTGATGTTATAGAACAATCACTGGATTAACTTACAAATGTGCAATACAGTTCAACTGTAAAGGAATGTTATGAAAAAAATATCAATATTTTCACCCAATGATTATTTATGCAGTCATATTATTTGTATTTAAGAAAAATGAGTAATAATTTTCGACAGAGGATCAACAGGAACTTGCTGCCTATGATAAAAAAGGTGGGTGATAAACCAGTTTTAGATGTCTAGGACACTACTTAAAAATGTAAATTAGTGGATATTCAAGTGTTATCTTTAGTTTTTTATTTACACTTGGCAGTAATTAAGTTTAGATTTTGAAACAAATGAGCTGATACAATGTGGTAATTTGTTGCAAATTTTATTCACTAAACAGTATTTAGGAAATGTTTTGATTATGATCATGTGAAAGAAAATTCATTTGTGTGTGTACACGCACACACACACACACACACACACACACACACACACACACACACACACACACAGAAACAAAAAAAAAATTAATATGTCCGAAAAAGAAGTAGGAGGAAGTAAAAGGTTTTTAAACCCACTTCCTTTCCATAACTCAGTAATTAATAGTCACATATTAACTTTTGTTTTTAAATACTAGAATAATCTAATATCAAAACTATTATCAAATTAAGATGCATTAATGAATATGTAAAAGTTAGTTAAACATTAGCTCAAACTTGACTTTTTACAACAGTATAATGTTGATTAGAATAATGAAATTGATGAAGCAATAAAAATCATATAACATAATATACATATAGTAATAGTATTACATAGAGGAAATTTTCTCATTGTGAACTGTTCAATTTTAAACTTTAAGAACAATATAATGGTAATACTAAGGTACTCATAAGCTATACTTAAAAGAAAACATTTCTGATGTAGGACTAACAGGGAGCCCCTGAGAAGAGTGAAGTTCATCCGCCTGCAAACTAAGCCAAACTGTTAAGCATGAGTTTTCCAGTTTGATTTTTTGTACTGATGTTTACCACCACCACCCATAGCAGTTTGAGGTCAGCTGCTTGCATTAGTGCCTTTTAGCAATTCACTCCAGGGCATTTGGAGTTGTTTTTCAAATTTGTGTTTTGGACGCAAAATGTGGTTCATTTTTACTTACTGGTGTGATACAGCTCTGGAAAGTCTGAAGCCACAAAGCCACAGCCCTAAGCAGCTCTGTTATATCTTTCAGTTTGCACCTGTAACCACAGTCCATATCCAGGCAACATTCACATGAAAAATCTGACCCTGCGCACATAAAGTTGCCATTATTTTGATTCAGTGAAGAAGTCAGCACTGCTTCATGTGAGACATTTAACTTAAATTAAGGATTTCTAATTAAACATGGTTTTATAGAGAAGGCTTGGTCAACATTTTGTCACAGTACGAGCAAGCATGACATGGAATGGCTTACTTTAGCTGAGGAATCATTTAGAGTGGTAACAGTATCATCAAACAAACAGTGTTAAAAGTTAAAGTGCTTTTTACTATTAATAAGTTAATTATTCATTTGTATTAGTAACTTTGTAAAAGAGAAAAATAGCTTGAGACTGAACCGTATATATGACGTTAGTGGATCATTGGCAGTACTATGTAAGTTAAGTCTGATAATTTTGTGTGGTTTAACAAACCTTGGAGTCTGCCCTCCTCAAACAATATATTGTGATTGTATAATAATTGGAGGAGGTAGGTAAATAAATAAATTAATTAATTAATTAAAGTTCAGAAACAAACATTTAAATTAGGCTTTTGGAATTATCCACTACTGTTGATAATTATAATTTTTCAGTTTTACTTTACTTCTACTTTTTCAGTTTCTGTGAGTGACTGTGCGGTGTGTTAGGGTTAGGGTTTTAACAGTGTTTTGTTGTTTTTTTTAATTATGAGTTGTCGTTAAGTTGTAGATAATGAAACATTACATATTCTTAAATGTCCCCAGTGTTTCACAACAACAATAACAACAACAAGAAACCCACTTTGTTTTAACATGAGATACCCCAAGAATGATTATTTTTAGAATTAAAAGAATCATTAATTATAAATTAAAATTACATATAAATTAAATTAAAGTTAAATATAATTCCCTTTATTCAATTCAAAGTTATTCTTTAAATGTTTTGATCTCTCTGTTGAGGAAGCCTTTGCCTTCAGAGCTACACATAGATTCTAGATGCTTAATGATAATCGGTAGCTTTTTTATCTCAGGCAAATTCCATTTCTAATAATATTAATAGCTTGACATTTCTCAGATGGAAACTGACATTTGTTTTCCTTGACAACTGTAGAGTTTGTTGCTCTTTAATGACACGTCTTTGTATTTATGATCTACTCATATATACTGAAAGAGGCTGATACTTAAAATAACTGAACTTTATTAAAGGTGCTTTGTGTGACATCTTATCAGTCCCAATCACAGCAGATGGAAACTCTCATGATTTTGTTTGAGTCTGGCTATGAAATGTAGTCAAATCCTCTTCAAATTATTTGACCCAATCTTATTTGATGGATCACAATAAAAGCTGCAGTGTTTGTAATGTACGGGTCCTGAATGATCTAGAAGTTAGAACTTATTCATGTTTTTCAACTCCTGGATTGGAAACAGTTTCAGGTCTTTCAGTCAACATTTACTGTGCTGTCATTCAATCTTGTATTTCCATAGCAGTTTAAACTAGACATCAATCTTCTATGCAGACCTCTGTATAGAAACTGTCCTGTAAATGGTGCTAAAATGCTACTTGGAGCACCTTATACTAAAGACAGATACTTTGAGAGGATATCCATCAAACTGTTAATACTAACATCAACTGTAAGCAGGATATGTAGTCAGTGATTAAGATCTCAATTTGAAACAACAAATTATTAATTTCTTAAGTATTTAATCACTTACCTCACTTGCTGAATATTGTATTTTTTATTACTGCTTGTTTGTTAGTGTGTTCTACAATACCAGTAGTCGGCATTGTAAAATATTTGTCCCTAAGATGTTATTCTTGCAATTACAGCTGCTTTCTTTTTAAATTTTTTTTTAAATTTTAGTTTTAAATAAATATTTAACACTTAATAACTATTCATATAAGGGGTCGATGTTATTCACCCTATTATTATAGAATCAACATCTTTATTGCCATGTCTAAAGAGCTAATAGTGGTCTTAATGGAGGTGAACGGATTTTTAGCAACTTAGGGGAAAAAAAGCATTCTCCAGGTACAGATACGTTACGTTTTTTTTTCCTACCTTGACTCACACAGTAGAGTATAATAAAAGGATTGAATTTATTCTGTGTTTCTTTAATTCTCCATCCAAAAATAAATAGATAAATAACAAACCAAAAAAAAAAACCAAAAAAAAAAACCACACACATAAAAAGAACAACAAAAACTTGAAACTTTTCAGTGCAGTATTTGTTGGAATAAACAAAGCAAGTTAACAAATGAATACTTTTGGAAATTCCCTAGTGCATATCAGTTGCAAAGCTTTCGCACCTTGCAACTAATCAAAAACCATTAATGAAATAAACCAATGAAAGAACAACAAACAACAACATGATTATAGCACTTGTTTCACTTAGGGTCTCATTTGATGTCCCATCATTATCACATTGAATTGTTGCTTCTACATATTTATTATTGTAGTATTATTTTAGCGCTCTTTTTTCTGCCTTCATCCACTTTGAACTTTATCAATTAATCTTTACATAAAATTGTTTGATAAAGGATCACTCAGATTTTTAATATAAAAAGTATTTTTTTGTTTCCCCCTGTATCCTCCATATAAACTAAAAAAAGTTTTATGCCGTTTTGTCATTTTTTGTTAATTAGTAAGGTTATATGCATTAATGCATTATATGAATGCAACACCTCATATGCATTTTCTGTGGGCACATCCTTGACTATATAAAGCTTAGCTGATCATTTTTCTTCCTCATTGTCAACTCATGAGCTGTGGTGATGATGTGGTTCCTTCTTCTCCTCTGCGTAATTCACATTGAGCCTGTGATCTTACAAGGCAAGTTACAGCAATTCTCTTTGGGTTTATCTCTCTTTAATAGTGACTAATTGAAGCTGAAAAGTGGTTTTACAAATTTTAAAGCTTTGTGATTGTTCTTTTTGGGCTTTTTTTAGAGATAAGATGTTTTTTCAGATGAAATGTTATGTGAATAGTGCAGTACTAATTCATAATGTATACCTGTAAGAAGAAATAAAATCACCACATTCCAGTGCTGCAATTAGATTAGGCAGGAAAACTCAAGAATACTTCAGTTTGAAACAACTCATCTTTGTTAAGGTTTTTTCAAAAGTCTTTACTTAAACGTTTAAATGATTTTTGGGTAAAAAAAAAATCAGAAAAACAGTTTTTACAGCTTCAATAGCTCGGTTGTTCTGAAAAGTTATAAAAAGTTCTTTTATAAAATGAGTTTGGAAAATAACAAAAGTAATGTCCTCCATCTGGAAAAAATATTTAAGATTTAGAGGAGATAAATCTTTTGATTTAGAGGAAACATTACTTGTGTTATAGCTATCATTTTCTTTTCTGTTCTATTCTATTTTTGTCTATTTACTATTCTGAAAAATTGTGTCACTAAGACTCTTAAAAAATAAATGATACAGTGATGAGTCAGTATCAACTAGTTTTGGTGATATTGGATTAAAATGTAAAATAACCCTAAATAAGTTTGGATAAAATAATTTACACCATGTGTCCATGATAGATTTTTATGATAAATACTTTTGTTTAAAACTGACCGTAGCTCATGTGAAGTGTTTTTATAGAGACACAAAAGCGCCATTATTAGGAAAGATGTCCCTCTGTATCAGTACTGGATCTGTCTAATGTGCAAAATCTTACAATTTTAAAAAATAAGTTTTGTTTAAAAAAAGAAGACAAACGAGAAAAGAAATTAAAAAAAAACAGAAAAACATTTGACACGCATATTAACATTAGTCACAGGCTTGTCCCACTTAGGTAAAATTTACAGGTCTACAATTTTTCGAACAATTTGGTAATGAGTGAAAAATATGGAAAAACAAAGAGACCATTTACAGGTTAAATAATTTTTTCATAATTAGAAATCCTACTACAGTACTGGGGTGTTAACTGAGCTCATATTTAAAAAAAAAATCTTATTTTTGAAAAATTTCACAAAACAAACCAGAAAACTACAGAACAAATTCTTCAGAATCTATTTATTTGTAAATAAAAGCTTCTCGCTGTTTTTCTCATTATTTTTTAAAAATTGATTAATTAATTATTTAATTTGATTCTAATTTTTCTGAAAAGCTGTTTTTAAGATTTTGGGCTCTAATTTCGTGGCAATTTGGTAGACCGAGGTGCGCCGAGATGGGCGTGGCGACGCACCAGGGGGTGGTGTCCACAGATTCAGCTCGGAGCATTGACAATTTTATGACAAAACACTGCGCGGAAGGTGCGCTGAAAGCTCGCCAGCTCCAACCTGGTCTATTCTCGGCGCAAGGCCAGAGTGCCCGGCGCAATGGTAATTTGGCTGACAGGCGCGCAGTGCGCACACCTCACCAAAGCCTCACAGGCAGGTTTCCAGAGTGTCAGGCACATTTCAATGCAATAGACAATCACAGCAACCACTATTTAATGTAACTCTCTGAACCAGCATATACATTTGTATCTATATTAATTGTCCCGTCACATCTGATGTTAGATCAAAGACGTTTGGACACACGTAATGGAAACTCAACCTGACGGCAGCTGGACGTGTGATCGAACTAACTAGTTCACATCTCTCAGCCAACCA
>JAPZDY010000096.1:0-13871 GCA_029783645.1 Ctenochaetus hawaiiensis | reverse complement strand
TTTTTTTCATTTTGTTATCTGGAGATCACAAAACAATCACCTTGTTATCATGAGATTACCAGGTGTTAACATAACGGTATAAATCAATGGATTTTTATGGGACAGTGTGATAATGAGACCAATTAAAACAAGTTTTTTTATCTTGTGATAACCAGTGTTGTGGTTACAAGTTGCTTTTAGGCAGTAATGAAAAATATAACATGTTACTAATACAATTACTGTAATATTATTTAAGTTACTGTGTCCAGAAATGTGCTACAACCTGAAAGTTCTCATGGATGTTTTTCAAGAGTTTGTCAACGAAACGCCAATTTTGCCACTGCAACAGAAAAATGGCTGCAGCGGAGTCAGACTCAGACTCTCTGCTGTGTTTTATGACTCTTTTCTTTCTACCTCAGGCCACAAACATATCGATCAGGCCTCGTTCAAACACCTTTGATACAACTGACGTGAAACGTCTGTTCAACCTTTGTCTTAAATAAAATCTCTAGCACATTAAGAAATAATGGTAAAAATAATACTCATTATAATCTGTTGGAGTTTCTCTCAATGAACTGTATTTAAAACAAATGTCTTTTTAATATGTAAGAAAAATACACAAAAATGGTCGGTAATCTATTATTGTTCAAATGAACTTACCTTGTCTGTAGTTTTTAGATCCTGATCTCTCTGAGCTTCTGTTGTCTGAGCTGTGATCTGGCGTGTTTTTTATTCGTATGTCATCTTTGTGGGTTTGTTTATTTTGTTGTGCGTGGCTTGTTTTTTGCATGTTGTGTAACCTGTACATATCATTCCTGCACTTTGCAGCTTTAGTTTGCAGTTTGTCATGTTTATTCCACACAGATGCAGAAGAAAACTGTACTCTGCCTCGTTCAAAAACAAACAGAAAAAAACGTAAATTTGACATTTTGCAGGTCATTTTTTCATTTTGCACACTGAAAATGCAGAGATTTTATTTTTTTTTTTTTTAGTTATTTGTGATTCTTTACACTAAATAATGCTGTGGTCTTCATATTTGAATTCTTTACCTCATCTGTCCATTAAAATGGATGTTTGACAGTTTAACAGAGCTGCAGTTTAAAACCAATGCTTATTCAAATCAAACAGCATCATTGAGACCTTAATACGTGTGTGTGTGTGTGTGTGTGACACTTATCAAACAAATAATACTCTGACAAATGATGAAATGAGTCAAGAAATAAAAGAGGATAGAGGACAAAAAAATTAGAAAACTATCGAAGAGTAATCAAAAAGAATTCAACTTGTTAAATCAAATCCACGATGTTCCCCTCTGAACCTTGTTTAAGCACCCAGAACCCTCTGTGGAGGTTCTATGGAGAACCTTTACACCTTCTGAGGATGCAGGCAAGAACCCAGGCGGTTCCCATGAGGACCCTTTTTAATGTTTTAGACCAAATATCAGATAAAAGACTAAAATTAAAATCCAAGATTAGCAAAATGAGCAGTTCTAGCAAGCAAAAGTGACAAATAGCAGCAAAGAGATGGTTTGGATATTAGAACAACAAGTCCACAAACACACACACTCACACACACACACACACTTGCACAGGTGTCACTGTTTGATTTGAATGAGCACCAGTTTAGAGTTACAGCTCATTTGAATCCTGTCAGACATCCATTTGATGGGCAAACAACGTGAAGAATATTTATCAACCCCAGAACTTTTAATTATATTTTATAAAGAAAAGAAAACAAAGTTAATCTTCATTTTTTAAAGGTCTGAATGCTGTTTATCAGGATCAACTGATAACCAACTGTTGTCTGTTTACTTAAAATAAATAAATAAATAAATAAATAATTGTTATCGTTAATAATCAAAAGCAATGTGAGGTGACGTTGAGTAATGCTTTGCTGGTTGCACAACATGCAAACAAGCCACAAGCAATTAATCACACTCACATGCACACACACACACACACACACACACACACACACACACACACACACAAGAACTAACATATTTAGACAGCAAACCAGGTGACAGTCTGGACACACAGGTGAGAGAAGATCAGTGCAGTCCGAGTTGAAAAGAAGGTGAGTTTATTTGAATAAATGACCATTTTTGCCATCTTTCACATTGAAATAACATGTAATTTAATAACACATAATACATATATATTTTTTTCCTTATTACTTACGTTTGTCAGATATTAACAATGCTTTAGATGTAGTTAATTGCAGTATTTAAGGTGGACAACCATATGGTGTCACTTTAACTGAAGCCAACAGTGTTTTTTCTGTTTCTATCCGTGAAAAATGTCATTAAATATTTTATTATCTGCTAATTTCCGTGATTTAATAGAGGAACACATCATAAGCTCAGATTTAATAAATAAATCTAAATTTTCTCATTTCAGTTTTAATATTAATTGTCAAATATAACTTGCTGGCTACTGTGGTAATGAGAAATTTAAACCTGTCTCTTGACAATTTAGACATCAAATATAATTTGGAGGAAACATCAAACTGAATAATGTTCATGTGCCTTTTTTTAATCTGTTATTTTCAAAACCATCCCCATGTCATGTTTACTGACAGAAAATATTCTTTATTTCATCAGCTAATTTAATTTAAACTGGCAATAACTAACAACATCTCCATCTGCTTCCACTGTTCTTTGTGTTTAATGCTAATTTTAATATTAGCATGAATCCCTTGCTGAATACTATGCTAGCATTGCCATTGGGAGCATATTTGCATGCTAACATTAGCACTTAGCTCAAATCGAAGTAAATCATGGAAGTGAAGTGACTCATTCCTGCTTGTTCATTTTGTTTGTTGTTCTCCTTCGTCCACAGTCATGTCAGCCAACTCCTCTTCCTCCTCTAACACTACTCTTCCTCCTTTGAACACCCCTTCCCCTGAGAGCCTTTATTCCCTCATACATAACTGCACCTTCTCCACCACTAGCATTTTCCAAATCACTCTTTTCTCCATCTTCAGCCTCCTCCTCCTCCTCCCTCTCTGCATCTTTGTCCTCCACCTGGGTGTCCAACAATGGCGTCAACGGCGTCCCGGCATGACGATGAACCACTCCGACGTCTTTACCTTCCACATGGTGGCTGCAGAGCTGATTGGTATCTCAGCATCCGTGATCCTGAGCTTTGGTGTTCACATGGATCACTTACTCCTGATATTTTTGGGAACCGTCCTGTCCTCCGTAAACTTAAATGCACAGCAGTTATTTCACATCCTCACCTGCATGGAGCGCTACCTGGCTGTCTGTCACCCTGTCACCTACCGGTGCCTGAGGAAGGCAAAAGCAATTAGAATCAGAAACGTCACCATCGGCTGCGTTTGGCTGCTGTGTTTTGCAGGGATAGCCTTCCTTTACGTAAATGACCTACAATTTGTCCAGAGCTTTTCTTATTTTGCCTTGACCTCCATCTTCATCACCTTCTCCTTCTGCTGCCTGTCTGTTCTCCGTGTTCTCATTCGTCCAGGGCCGGGCGACGGGGACGGGGACAAACAGCGGGTGGACCGATCAAAGCTGAGGGCGTTCTACACCATCACGGCCATAGTGGGAGTTCTGACGTTGAGACTGATGGGTAATATCCTTGTCTCAGCTTTGTACGACTCGCCACAGCTGGAGAAAGATGAGCAGTGTGCTCTGTGGTTGGGTATTGGCTGGTTCTGTCTGCCCAGCAGTCTGGTTTTACCTCTGCTGTACCTGCAGAGAGACGGGAAACTGGCATGCTGCAAGAGCAGGAAGATATCAGAACCAGGACCAGATTAGAAGAGTTTGCAGTGTGTAAGAAATAGAGATAGACCAATATAGTTTTTCAGGGCGGATACCGATTATTAGTAGTCAAGGAGGCCGATAACCAATATTTGGAGCTGATATTCATTTGCAGTAAAAGTGAAAATATTGGCGACAAAATTTTGAGTAATACAAATTCAAACACTTTGTTTAGATGCCTTTAAGCATATGTTTATTAAACAGCTTTTCAGATCTGCAACATGTTAAAGGCTTTTTTTATCTTAGACAATAGACATCTTTGTTTTAAAATTCTAACAAAGAGCGCAGGGAGCTCCCAGACTCAGCAGAATGTCTTGTAAAGTTAAATGAAAACTTAAACAAATAAATAGCTCTCTAAAGTTTTCTACAGTAAATTACTAACTATTAACTTTTTTTCCTCTCTGCTGTGTGCGAGCACTGTGCATGCACAGCTTTCACTGCAGATTGGCTGTTACCCGTGCCGTGGCTCTGCATGAAACCAGTCAGATGGTGCTGTGGGTGGGACAATGCTGGAGACAGAGTCGTGACTGCAGACAGAGAGACGCGGCAGCATCAGAGCCAAAATAACCAAGTTTTAAATTAATCTCTTATCGGCTGACATATTAAAAAAAAGGGCAGATGCCGATATGTGTCAAAATGCCAAATATTGGCACGGCCCATCCCTAGATAGAAATGAAAACCTTTAACTGAGAGCAAAAATGTTTGCTGACATGTTTCTGATTTTAGCAGAAGTAAACTACTTTTAATGAAAGACTTTCTATTAGTTGTAAGTAAAAGATTGTGATTTTGAAGAGTTCTACGGCAACTTGATGCCTTTTAATCAGGTTGACTACAGCTTCACCTCTCCACTTTCCCAAAAAAGGGAAAAAAGTGTCAAAAAGAGCAGAATTTAAACTTGATATTTAAAAAGATTTAAGTTATGAGAAAAAATCTGTCCAGTGATCATTAATGTGTTTCAGCCTGGACCAAAATGTTGAAAGTTTCTATTCACATTCACACCAAAAAAAGAAGATCCTCAAAAATGTGCTTATTTTAATTAAAATGCCCGTTGTGATTGTACAAGCAAGTATTTCAGTCAAATCATGTGTTTTTGTGAGGAGTTTTTGGAAATTATGCAAATATTGCAGGACTCAGTCTGACTTCCTGTTTCCCCTTGTGGTTGCCAGATTATGCTTTCATGGTGTGACTGATGTTAACAGATTTTTTTGAGAAAAAATCCATCAAATTATCAGGAGAGAGGCGATGAAAATGAGGCTGGTGCATGCAGACAGAGGAGGCTGGCGTTCTGTGTTATCAGACACCATTTCATTTGAATAATCACCAGGTTTGTTTACTTTATCACCTGAAATCCTCTCATTCAAATGGACAGTTAAATAAAAGTGAGCGAGGCTTATAATCAAGTGTATCCTAAGTTTTTTATTTTAATTTCAGACCTTTAGTGAAAATTTTACTTCTTCTTAAATATCACTTTAAATTATTCACAGTTTTGTTGATTTGTGATTTTGTTCGTAGAAACAAAATTGGTGCAGTCTGTGTTTTGCTTTCAGCTTCATGAATTAAAACTCACACTATCTTTCATCTGTAGCATCTCTACATGTTAGAAGTGTGAACTTTTGGTGCAAAGTTGTATCTTGCTTTTAATAAAAACTGTGACAGTCCTTCATGCTCTCGTGTCTCCATGTGGTGTTCATGTTGATTTACAATAAAATGGTTTTCCGTCTGTTTTAAAAGTGCACAACTCTGATTCGGGACGATGCTGATCATTGGCCGTTTGCAGTAAATGTAAACATGCAAACGAGCTGCTGCTGCTGCGTTCAGGATCCGACCCTGCAGATCGACCTTCACATGCAGGAAAAAAACTGCACAGGACATTTGCCTACTGAGATTTACAGTATAAAGTATCACAAAAAAAAATACCTTTAATCGCTTTTTGACATGCAAAAACCCCCTCAGACTGTCTGCAGTCCATCTTCATACACGCAAAAACCATAAAAAACATGCGCCCCCGTGCACATGCGTTATTATTTAAAGAGAGGAGACACCAGAGCTCCGCAGTTTGGAGACAGCTGAGGGTTTCAAGAAGAAACGGTGAGTCATTGTGTTTTAAACTAGTTTTAAACTATTATTTGTGTTTCTTTTAGTTGATATACACTTGTTTTTATATTTAGTGCACACGATAAAAACCATTTCTCACCACTGTGAGTCATTTATTATAACTTTAAGATGTTTACATTAAAGTTTTGTTCAATAAATTGTGTTTTGCTGATCACTTAATGATGCATCTTTTTATTTATTCATCAGGTCTCATCCAGTTTTCCTTCAATCATCTCTGTATCTCCGCGTCACATCTTCAGATAAACAGTTATGGCCTTCAACTCCTCCTCCAATGCCTCCATGCTTCTCCCTCTCCTGCCCTCCTCCTCTAACTCCTCCATTTCTTCTCCCTGCTTCAAATACAGCTTTATCTTTGTCATCTTCACCTCCTTCTCCATCACCAACTTCCTCGTCCTCCTCCCTCTGTGCATCCTTGTCTTCCGTCTGGGTCTCAAACGATGGCAGAATCAACGCTCGGCCTCCAGGGCGGCAACCACAAGTCACTCCGACATCTTCACCTACCACATGGTTGCCATGGAGATGATCGGCGTCGCCGGGTGTTGTTTCTTCTTCTGTGGCGTCCTCTTTAAGGCATCATGGGCACTGCGTGTTGGTTTGTGGCTTTTTTCGGCCACGACGAATGGACAGGTTTTCTTCAACGTCCTCTCCTGCTTGGACCGTTACCTGGCTGTCGTTCATCCAATCATCTACCTGCGCCTGAGGGAAAGGGGCGGAGTTAGAGCCAGAAACATCATCGTCGGGTTCGTTTGGCTCCTTTACTTCGGGTTATTTGCACTGAATGTTTTTCGTGACGGTGTGATCTCAGGTTACTGTCTGTCGAGTCTCTCCATACTGGTCGTCTCTTTCTGCAGCCTCGCTGTTCTCCGCGCTCTGATTCGTCCAGGGCCAGGTGACGGGGGTGGGGACAGGAAAAAGGTCGACCAATCAAAGATGAGGGCTTTTTACACCATCATGGCCATAATGGGAGCTCTCCTGTTTCGATTTGGGGGACATTTGCTCGCTCTAACCTTTTACGTCTCCGTGGCTCTGAGAGAGGATGTCAGATGTGGGGTTCTGGTGTCGGGAGTCTGGTTCTGTTTGCCCAGCAGTCTGGTTTTACCTCTGCTGTTTCTGCACAGGGCGGGAAATCTGATGTGCTGCAAGAACAACAACGCATCAGGACAGGGATCAGAGTAGAGCATCTAAAGTTGGATTAAACTCAGATTATAGAAGGTTGTAGTTGAGTAGAATATTCTTCATCTTCCTCTTTATTCTTCTTCTTATTCTATTCTTTTATGTCTTTGATTTAGTGTTTTGTGTCACGGCCCAGCATGTCATTTACAACGCTGAGGTCACATAAAACTGTTTAGGAATGTTATGTGTGAATATAATGGTATCATGTGAGTGTTAAAGTCAAGTTAATTTTAGTTATGTATCACCAATCCAAATGTCAGAACTAATGTTGGATTTGCATGTTTCTTTAAATCACAGGTGGGTTGAAATTTTATGTTCCTGTTGTTAAAGTTTTGGCACAAATCCAGTCATAATTAGGAGAAGGTCCGATTCTGGTGTAAAACACCTGGTTTTGTTGGCCAGCTGTGACATTAACCCTGTTGACCTTGATGTTGTTTCAGCTTCACAACATTAAAATCTCATCCTGAGAATGAAAACAGCCTGGTGTCATTCTTAACAGATCTTATACTAATGCTTTCCTTTCAATTAAACGAACTTTAACAAGAAAAAAAGGAGGAAAACTCTGGAAAAACCTACACAGGGGGGATCCCTCTCCAAGGATGGACAGACATCAACAAAGATCAACCACAAAAACACAGAATACACACATTCTGATGACAGAAACACAGATGTAGGAAGGTTGTTTAAATGTAAATGAAAAGCCTCAATCAGATGCATGTAGGAGGAGAAGGTAAAGCCGAAGCTCCTGGACGTAACCCTAGTTCTAACCCTCATACGAAGGGTCGAGAGCGCGTTTGAAGAAAATCTTAGAGAAACAGTGAGGCGACTGATAATAGAATGTGAGAGAAATCTACAAAATCCAAATTAATTATGAGACAAGAGGCATAGAGGCTGGCAGGCAGACAGACAGATAGACAGACAGACAGGTGCTCTGCTCTCGGTGACACTGTTTGATTTGAATGAGCACCGGTTTTAAGTTACAGCTCATTTCAATCCTGTCAAACATCCACTCCGATGAACTGGAAAGACGTCTTTTCTTAACTCGTGAATAATTTATTGGATTCAATAAAACCTGAAATAAAAAAAATGTAAAACTTGTAATAAATGAGTCCGACCTGCAGTGAATTTTGTTCCTAACAAATAGTTCTTGATGTAGTCCTTGAGGCCTGTGAATTAAGATGATGGAAAATTGAAAAATATGAAAAATCATTGACCCTCAAACTATAATGTTCATATGTTTTCAATGATCAATCAACATCCGGGGTGACAATACTTGCACTGGTTTTAATTGTGGAATAAACGTATTGACTCCACAGTGTGTTTGTGTGCAGTTCATGTAAATGGAGGACAGAAGCGAGCGATGCACAGGAAGCGTTTATTCTGCGTCTGCGATGGGAAAAGATGACATACTGCAAATCAAAAGCAATGCAAACTGAGTGACCAGTGTGTTCTGTTCATACAGCATGCAAATAAAGCCATAAACAAACACAGACATACACACACATGGATAGAGAAGGATTAATAAAGACATGGGCAACATACTGGTTCACAATCAAGACACACACACACACACACCTGCCCGGAGATCAGACCCTCAAACTGCAGACAAAGTGAGTTTATTTTTCATCTTAAATATTAAAACATCAAAAAGATCTGTATTTTACTTATTTTATTGTTTAAAGTAAAGTGTTTAACAATTATCATTATTCTCGTCAGATGGTTTCCAGGTTTTGTTCAAGGTGACGCTCGACTGATTTTTAACTGTTTCTACGCAATGAATATGTTTTTATTCCATGCTTTTATTTTATTCCACATTTTTTCTTTTTTATATTAGAAAATAATTGGAAAATTCCATGTGATTTAATCAGACCACAGAAGTCCAGGATGTGCCTGTTTGTGTGTTCTTCTTGTATTTGTGTACTTGTTTGTAAGTTTCACAACTAAAGTCTCAAAAGTTTCAAAAGTTTCAAAACTACCGTGCATCATTTGAATTTACAGTATTCTAATGTTAAAAATGGCTTTCTGGCTGCTGTTCTGACACAAAAACTCAAACCTTGGTCAGGGAAATTATCTTTAAATGCTCCTAATTTGACATTTAATTCATTAAATTTGTATTATGTATTATGATTTATGGTCACATTCATTATTTTCACTTGTTGATTGTGTTTTTCTCTTCTTCTTTTCCTCTTTTTTTTTTTTTTTTACATTTTCTTTCTTTTCATCTCATCCTTTTTCCCATAGCTATGTCAGTCAACTCCTCCTCCATCTCCAGTCCCTTCAGTCCTTGTCCTCCTTCCTCCTCCTCCTCCTCCCACATCACTATCTATTGTTACATTTACAGCTGCTCAAACTCCACAGATGCTGCCGTCAACATCACGGCCTTCACCATCACCAATTACTTCTTCGTCCTCCCTCTCTGCATCCTCGTCCTCTACCTGGGTTCCCAGCAATGGCGGCAGAGGCGTCCCGGCTCTCCAACCAACCTCTCTGACTTCCTCACGATGAACATGGTCTGCTTAGAGCTGATAAGGGTCGTCGGATACACTGTCTTCTGCTTTAGTGTGTACTACGATTTTGTACTGATGATGATGGTGGGCACCTTCCTTTCTGTCGGCAACTTTAATGGACAGATGTTCATTCACATCCTCACCTGCGTGGAGCGCTACCTGGCTGTCGTTCATCCCATCACCTACCGGAGTCTGAGGACGAAGACAAAAGGGGTCAGAATCAGAAACACCATCATTGGCGTTGTGTGGCTCGTGTGTTTTTTCTCAGGACTGAAGCAGGATTACAACCTTTCCACTGTTCTCCTCAATTTTGCCTCTTTAGTCGCCGGCATGTTTATCATCACTTTCTGCAGCTTTTCTGTTCTGCGCGTTCTCATTCGTCCGGGGCCGGGGGAAGGGGGCGGGGACAGACAGCGGGTTGACCAATCAAGGGCGAGGGCGTTCTACACCATCGTTGTCATACAGGCGGTGTTGCTGGTCAGTTTCGGGGGAAGTGTTCTTCGCACAGCTCTGTATTTGTCACAGTTAACGGAGGCCGAGAAGTGTGTTGGCTGGTTGTCTGCAGCCTGGTTTTATCTGCCCAGCAGTCTGGTTTTACCCCTGCTGTTTCTGCAGAGGGCAGGAAAACTGGTGTGTTGTAAGAGGAACGATAAATCGAAACAAGAGCAGAATTAGATTAGTTAATGCAATGAAAAACTGAAAACTGTTACAGAAAGACGGAAAACCCTCGATTGTTCTTGGTGATGTTAGTCAGATAAACTAATAAAGCTACTTTTTCAATTCAAATAATTATTCTAAATTTTTAAAGTTTTAGAGAAACTGGGCTGATGGCTTTGATCAGCTAAGCTAATGTTAGCGTGAGCAGCATGAAGTGGCTAAGAGGACAGCGGAAATATCAGCTTTGACGTTCGAACAGAGCAGATGATAACAGAAGAATTCGGACTAAAGCAGGCTAATTGTGTCTCTGTATGATCTTGGTGAACTTACTTGTTGGGTAAAAGAGCATTTTTTCAGCTGGGAGTTTAAGTTTAAACTTGCGTTGTTGTTACATTAATCTGTTTTTAAAATGAATTTTAATTGAATAATTTGTTTCTTTATGGTTTCACTTGGGTTTTTCTTCTCTTGCTCTTTACTCTAGTCGTGTTTTGTGACTCAGATTTAAGACTAAGATTTAATTTGTGTGCATGAAAGTATGTAATTCCTCATCTTATATTTTTTTTCTTGCTAATTAATAGACATAATTATTTTCCAAGTAATATTTTATGTACATGCTTAAATTTGAATAAAATAATACACACAGATGCTCTGAGCTAAATCACTTTATATAATTTGAATTCGCACCATTCACTGCTTGTGAGGAAGTACTTTGAATTCTGTCAGACCCTCACAACATTATTAAAATGACCCGAATTTGCATTTGAAGCTGCCACAGATTTCACCTGAGATGGAGATTAAATCATTAATGGATTTAGAAAACATGTTTGTTTTCAGGTTTCAAAATTCAGCTGGTAAAAACTATTGTAGGTTCTTGTAAAACCACACTTATACCATCTAAATTAAAGCAGAAGTTTATTTTTGTTCCAGGTGTTTATCAGTTTGTGTTCTCGTCCTCATGCGAGGAAAAAGGAAAAAAATTTGCAAACAGAAATTAACCGTGTAAACGTATTTGTTTTGCAACATGCAAAATACAGCACAGTCCTGCTTCCACCTGTTCAAAACACACACACAGACACACACATATGTTAACTTACAGTATGTTTTGTGTCAGACATCAGTTTTTAGCAGTCACACACTCTGAAACACAGAAGGAGGAAGGTCTGAATTAAACTCTGCACACAAGGTGGGTGTCCTTAAATTAATCATCACATGCTTTGCTTATTAAAGTTTACGGGTGAAACTCACACTGGATTTTAATATCCATTTACATAACTCGCAACTTTCTCAGTGCAGGGCGATTTATTCAAATATTTGTTTTGTTTCAACAACCTAAAAAAAACTCAGGCATATTTGGGTTATAATGATATAAAGCAAGATTTTTATTTGAGAAGCAGGGACCATGGATATTTTAACATTAATAATTTTTTTTTTGTATTTTAGTTATTGATCAATTAATCATTTTATTGCTCCAGCTCTATTTAGTTCAATAAAAATCACTGTTAAGACCATGTTATATATACAGTAATAGTCCTACGTACAGATGTACGGATAATTTTTTAATACTATCATCAAGCTCTTGTACAAATTGGAGCAAACAAAGATATTTTGTAAGGATGAGCAATAAAATACACTCATTAGAGAAAGAATGTGTCTCATGTATGAGTTTTTTGTGTGACTGGATAAATTTTCCAATCAATGAAACTTGAAACTGTGATAAAGTAAATTTGTTTCTTAAAAGTTGCTGAGAAAAATTAAGACTAAGCAGGTAGCGTATGGTGAGCCTATCTGAGCTTTATGTGGCTGATAAACAGCTTTCTGCAAAGTCTGGATATTTTTGTCTGAACAACACCAGATATATATTTATAGATAAATATAAAACAGGTTTTAGAAAATTTAAGGGACTTCTGCAACACTTTTTTACCTTCTTTAAAACAAATCCAGACGACTCTGAAACTCTCCTTCATTAGCTTTTAAATAATGTGTATAGACAAGGTACAGGATATTTTATTCTTACTTGTTCAACACAATGAGAGTTTGTATGCCTTCAAAAATGAAATACAATAGAATATTGTTAAAGGATCGTTGTATATATTTATTTATACACATATATGCAAAGCTTTTTCATCACCTGGTGTGATGAGTTTTGATTTGAACATTTTGCATCCGAACATTTTGCACTTCTGTGTTGTTTATTTGTTATGCATGCAGTAAATAAAAGCCTCATTTTAACAACATTAGCTTCATCAAAGTGAACCCAAAACATCCAGAGTGCCTCCTGGTGTCTGGCTGCACTTAAGGTCATTCAAGACCTTGAAAAGGTGGTTTAAATTAGCCGGTTGCCAAAGCCAAATTTAACCCCTGACTGAATCAAGTGGTTGTATAGGTGGTACTTTGAAACCGTAGTTCCATTCGTGCAAGATTGCAGCATCTGTATTGTGGTAGTTTTGCATCATTTTGTACAGTGGGGGGGGTCAGTTGTCATGTCCATGGAGTAAAACAATAAAGACGTTCACTTATTAGGATGAACCTACTTAAACTCATCAATAGTCACGTCAGTTATATGTTTTTTCCAGACTCTGTATTGCAATAAAAGGAACATTACTGTAATTCTCAGGTTGAGTGTTAACTTCCTTTTTTCTTACAGATGTCAAACTCTTCATTATCCTCCAGTGACTCCCTTCTTTATCCTAATCGGTCCTTTGTTGGAATCTACATCCCCTTTGACTTGTATCATTGCCACATTACCAGACCAAGCTCCACTGCCTACGCTTCATTCTACATCCTACATGTCCTCCTCCTCCTCCCACTCTGCATCCTCATCCTCCACCTGGGTTTCCAACAATGGCGACAACAGCGCTCCACCTCCACAGCAGCAATGACGAGTCACTTTGACAGCTTCACCTACCACATGGCCGCCATTGAGCTGGTTGGCATCTTAGGAAACGTCCTCTTATTTTGTTGTATCTACACTGAATGTGTCTTTTTTTTCTCAGTGGGGTTTTTCCTTTGGCCCTTCACCTGGTTTGGAGAGACATTCTTTCACGTCCTCACCTGTGTGGAGCGCTACCTGGCTGTCGTTCATCCTATCACCTATCTGAGCTTCAAAACAGTGAAATGGATCAGAATCAGAAATATCAGCATTGGGTGTATTTGGCTGCTTTGCTTTGGAGGAACAAGTCTGCTGAGTTTAAAAAAAATTTCCCTATACATAATTATGGTTTTCTTGATTTTTTCACTGATAATCATCTTCTTCTGCAACCTCTCTGTTCTGTGGGTTCTGATCTGTCCCGGGCCAAGTGAACATGGCAGTGACAGGGAGAGGCTTAACCAATCAAAGAAGAGGGCTTTTTACACCATAACAGTCATTCAAGGAATCCTGTTTTTGAGGTTTGGTTGGAGTCTGGTTTGGACTTTAATTCAAGCGTCAAACCGAACTCGTGAGTGTGTCTTGTTGGTGTGTGGAAGCTGGTTTAATCTCCCCTGTAGTCTGGTTTTGCCTCTGCTGTTTTTACTCAAAAAAGGATTACCAACATGTGTGTAGTGTGTAGTTGTATCAATTGAAATCACTTCAAATACTGGACAAAATGATTTAAAACACCAAAAATTTGTCACAATCACAAAAGAGAAAAAAAGAATCATAAAGATGCTGCCTGAACTGA
>JAPZDY010000095.1:0-13882 GCA_029783645.1 Ctenochaetus hawaiiensis | reverse complement strand
ACACACACACACACACACACACACACACACACACACACACACACACACACACACACACACACACACACACACAAAACTGTAGACTGAAGCTGTTAAAGGTCAATAACACACTGATGAACTGGACAATGAAGCAAAAGCTGCCGCGTAGAGCTAAAGTCTCTTTTTATAACCTGCAGCAGCCTGATGAGTGGAGGAAATCAGGTGTGAAGGCTGATTGACAGCAGGTGTGCAATTGAAAGCCTCAACACACACACACATGCGCGCGAGCGCCCACACACACATATGGACAAAGAGAGTTGACAAAAAAGGGACCAACAAGAATCACAGAGAAGAATAAAACAGCAGAAAACATTGGAAATAAGGCAGAATCACAGTCAGCTGATGGTGTTTGTGGAGTCGGTTTGCGGTTTTCACACCAAACTGTAAAAACTTTATTTATCTGTGTTTGTGCACAGAAAAGCTTTGATGTGAAGCAGGAAAAAAAAAAACTTCCTCAACCTGTTGAAAGAACATTGTAGTTTAAAACATCACCTCATCCTTCACTGAAAAATGGTCAGATAAAAATACTGTGAAGTTCGTGTAAATTGGTGTCCATTTCCATTCAGTCATGATGTATTTAAACATTACTTTTGTTCTGATGTGTGTGATGTATTTCAGTCTTGGTGTGACTGTGACCTTCCCCTCCTTCTCAGGATGTATTTTAACGGTCATATAAAAAAAAAAATGCACATTTCACAACTTCTGCAGCCGCAGTGTTTCACAACCTCCTGTGACTGATCCACCGAAAGGGGCTGTAAAAAAAAACGCCCAACCAGGAGCTTCAATCTCTGCAGCCTCTTCACTTTCTCCTTGTGGTTGAACTTCACCCATTCAGGGCTTTGGGATGCTGCTGCTGCTGCTGTTTATCATTCGTTTATTCAGTCAGTTTGTGGTTTGTGGTTCCCTTCCTCTGACTCGCAGAGGAAAGCGGTGATCTTTTGGGATCATCAGCCCTGACGAACTGGTTTCACAATGACTGTCACCATAAACATGTAAATGTGAGTGTGTGTGTGAGTGTGTGAGCGGGTTTCAGTTTGACTTTGTGTTTGCGAATGAGTGACACACTCCACTGGCAGCTAAACTATGAGTCTCTACTCGCCTGGCTGTCAACTATTAACAGTTTCTGGTCTTTTACTGTCCTCCTTTGGCTGCAGATTAAAAGCTCAGAATCCGCCCAGCTGTGACGAACCGCAAACAGCTGGACATCCACATTTACATGGATGTTTTTGCAAAACAGGTTTTTTAAAATGTGTTTTAGCTTTTTGTTCACACACAAACACAACTTCACTGTAAACTGACTTTTTAAAAAACTCCTTGAAGAATAAAAGTATGTAATAACTCTGTTTGTGGCGCTTGTAGGAAGAGAAAGCAAAGTTTTTGACTTGTGACGACAAAATTTGCACCTTAAACTTCTCTGTTTTCATTCGTTAATTTTTCTGCAAAAGTGAGACCAAAGTAGTGCTGATGTTAATCTTGCTAACAATGTACAGCTACTCTT
Source organism: Ctenochaetus hawaiiensis (assembly GCA_029783645.1). Taxonomy (NCBI): domain Eukaryota; kingdom Metazoa; phylum Chordata; class Actinopteri; order Acanthuriformes; family Acanthuridae; genus Ctenochaetus; species Ctenochaetus hawaiiensis. The sequence continues at coordinate 12,345 of JAPZDY010000095.1, read as the reverse complement.
TAAAGTTACTTCCCATTTTCAAAGTTTTGTTAATCCTGAAGTAAACACAAATTAACGAGTCCTTCTATGGGAAATTTATGACCCGCCCTACTCTGCCTCTGATTGGCTGAGCCTGATGATGACGTTCCTCAGGTAGCCTTCACCGAAAGAACAGGAAGTTTGTACATTTCTACTGGTGTGTAACTGTCATAGACCGATTTTTTATGATGGTCTCAAAAAATTTTTTGGTTAATTTTAGAATTATATTAGTTTGAAATAGTTAACTTTTACAATATCAAGTTTTGCTTTTATTTAAGTTTAAATCTAAACAACAAATTTTACCCTGATTCATACAAGCTAAATACATCACGGTATTTGAATGTGCATTTTGATGAACTGCATGAGAAAAGACGATAAAAACTGACAAAATTTGTAGGAAAAACATCCTCAATTTTGAATAGGTAGTCCACTGTTTCTTCTTTGAAAAGAGAAGAAAAATAATAAGAAAAATCAGTTTATATAAATTAAAATGACATCGATGTGTAAGAAAATACACAAAAAACTGAACTTTCATATTTGTCTGGTATTCTCAACATTATTTTAAAAGTTGGAAGATCGGCTGTCTTTCTTCTTCCTCCTCTGCAATGGAATACTTGTTTTTCAATCTGTGAATTAGCGCCACCTGCTGCTTATCTCGATGAACCAACTCCTAATTATAAAGGAAACTCCTGGTTACATTTGTTTTTTTTGGCCCAGGTGAGGAGCAGTTTCCAGGAGGTTTTTGGTGGAGGAACATGTCACTAAAATATGTTATTTTTTTACCTTTTTTTTCCTGTTTATGTCTTTTACCCTTTCTTCCTTGGTGCTGGCTTGGAGAAACCGGACCTGTGAGCCGGTTCATCACCGAAGAAACTGGGCTACTGTGTCAAACAAACACACTAATCCAGGTGAGTCTTTCACACAAATGAAATCAAAATCAAAACAAATCAAACAAAAGGGTTCAACACAACATGATGATCTCAGTGTAGATGTGAAGATGAACCCCTGCGGCCTTTTATGAGTTCCTACACGTCTAAACAAAAACCATGACCTTTGACCTTTGACCCACATGGGGCTTCACTCGTCCTCGTAGTGAAATCAGCCTGATGAAACTCTTCCTTCCTCTCATCTGAACAACAGACGGTGAAAACAGGTAGAGAAATTTCCTCTTCCTGTTAGTGTTTCCCTGGCTGTGACACACACACACACGCACACACACACACAGCAGGGTCAGTTCAGGGCGAGAGGACGTCAGCGAAGCAGCTCTGACTTCTTTTGTTCCAGATCATTCAACCCGACACATAACTGTGTCTCTTTCTTTGTATGTGTGTGTTTGTGTGCATGTGTGTGTGTATATTACAGAAATCAAAGCTGACACTAACACACACAAACGCACACACACACACATGTCAGCCGGGGACAATGAATAGTTCATCTGCAGAATTTTTTTCTCTGATTTCATCCCTATTTTTCTCTCTCTCTCCCATAACAAAGTGAAGATGTCTCTCTCTGTCCCTCCTGTCTCTCTCTGTCTCTCTTTCTCTCCCTCCTGTCTCTCTCTCTCTCTCTCCCTCTCTTTCTGAGTCTCTCTCTCTCTGTCTCTCTCTCTCTCTCTCTCTCTCTCCTCCTCTCTCTCTGTCTGTCTGTCTCTCTCTCCCTCCTGTCTCTCTCTCTCCCTCTCTCTCTCTCCTCCTGTCTCTCTCTGTCTCTCTCTCTCTCTGTCTCTCTCTCTTTTCTTGGCTCGTATCCTCATGTCTGTTTCCTCTCTGCTGTTTTTGTCAGAATAATTGTACCCATGTTGCTTTGTTCGGGACACTGTGAACAAAAACTCTGAACAAATGATTGGTTTTCTTTGTCACTTCATCTGCCTCTTATTTTCTAAAATAATCGATTCGTCGTTTTGGTCCATAAAACACCGGAAAGCTGTGAAAAATTCACATAAAAAATAAAAGAAAAAAACTCATTGTGATGTCATTAAATGTGTTTTTTTGTCCAACTATCAGGCCAAAAAGCCAAAGATGTTGCAGCTGCTTTCGTGTGAGAAAAGTAAAATCTGACTGTTGTAGCTCAACTTGAATTGTAAACTCTTAAAACCACAGCGATGAAGTGAAACACAACAGGAGACAAAACAGGAACATGACATTTAAACTCAATAAAAAGCCCGTCTGTATAATCGAGTTCACAGAGTGATGTGAGTTGTTGTTTTCAAAGTTTGGAGAAAAGAAACAGAAGCAAAATGAACTTTCTGCTTTGAAAATGAGTGTTAAGACAAAATATTTCACAATATTTTCACTGAATATGTGTTTATGTTTCATTGAAGGACAATCATATGCTAAAAACAAAGGTAAGAGGAAGAAAGACTGAAACAAAATTTGTTGCAATAATTAAAATACACACTAAACAAAATACAAAAATGAAAAAGGCTGCAAAAGAAGGAAATGCTAATAGAAAAAGTAAAATATTTCTCTTTTCCTACTTTACGTAGAGAGAGTACTTCAGATTTTATACCAACCTTGATTTTAAAAAAATATTTCCAGTGTTTTTAAGCTAATTTATGCAACACTGACCCTTGAAGATAACAGTGTTTCTCATTTCAAACCTCAAACACAAACCAGTGATTAAATGATCCTCAAGTTACGACTGTAAACTGATTTTGTCCAGTTTGATGTTCAGTGAGCAGCAGGACGTTTATCTCCTTTGGCTTCATGAATCCTGAAAACGTCCTTTATTTGTTGGCTTTTATTTGTTTCTGTTTGAAACTCACATCAAGACATCTGATGCACTTTCACAGGAGCAAGACTAAAGCAGAAAATTAGCATGAAAATCTGTATGAAATGAAACAAAGAGCAAAGCTTGATGAGATATCCTTTGTAAAAGCCTCCTCTGCTGTCAGGTCACTTTCTCTCCATTCAGTTTGAGCTCAATTAACATGTCTCACTGTCTGTCTGGCTGTCTCTCTCTCTCTCTGATGGTGGGCATGTCCTGGCTTGTCCACTGGTGGTCAAAGGACTCCGACACCTCCCACCCCCCCACGCTGAGGGAGATCAGAGCAGATTTGATTTGCATGATTCCTTTTCATTTGTTCCAGGATAAACGACCTGAACTCCAAACATCTGTTTACATCTGTTTACATCTGTTTACATCTGTTTACATGATGAGGCTGTAAACAGGTTGATTCGTAGGTTTTACTTCTCCCTCCAGTAAATCTTCGGTGTATAGATTTGGATGAAAGATTTTTATGTGATTTAACAGCGAAACATGCTCAAATGAAGATAAGAAAAAATATATGTTGTGATGTTGAATTTTGTTGAATTTGCACCTGAAGTGAACATTTAATCATCTTTATCAGCTTCATATGTGACATTAAATCTGTCTAATATAACAGAACACTGAGCAGAGCTGAAACAGACATGGAAAAATGACAAATATGTGCCAAGGCTGTGATTCTTTGACTAAGGCACTTTGAGTTGATGCACAAAATGCTCAAATTTCCTACAGTCTTGCCTGCAGTTGAATGCTGCTGTTCCAGAGCTGCTGCTGACGCTGAGATTCCAGCGAGCCGCCACACAGGAGCTGAAAGCAGCTGAGAGGTCACATGTGTGGGCCAGTCAGGAGTGTGTGCGTGTTAGTGTGCATGTGTGTGTGTGTGTGTGTGTGTGTGTGTGTGTGTGTGTGTGTGGATGAATGAGTGTATATGAAAGAGTTATATGGTGAGTGTTTCTCTGTGTGTTTGGTATCTTTGTGTACATTTACTGCGGTAGCTGTGTTCATCAGTCCGCTGTGTGTGCGTGTGTGTGTGTGTGTGTGTTGCAAGCTTAGCTGTTTTTGACATTTATGCAATGATTGATTTGCAGAACGTCCTTTGCTCCTCAGCCACATCCATCGTCCTATTTCCCTCTGTCTTTTCTCTCCATCTCCACCCTCCTCTTCTCCCTTCTCTCTGACTCCATATGGTTTTCCTGGTCATTGAATCCCTGGAATATAATGGAAGGTTTACAGGGAAAATGAGAGCTTTTTCCAAACTAATTGGGAATCTAACCACAGACATGTGCTGAGGGGCCATAGCACACTTTGTGCAACAAGTCAAGTCAAATAGATTCAGTAAATTAAGGTCATGTGATGAAAAATTTGCCCCAAAAACACATTCAGAAGGGAAAAATATAATAAAAAACCTCAGGAGAAATATATGGAGGATGGACGGACTTGCATCAGAAGTTGTATAAATAGAATAGACAGAAATAACAAGAGCAACATGGAAAAATATAATGACAACATCATACAAAGAATAAACTTTATTTATGAGGTGATTTTCAAAAGAAAAAAACTTTCAATCAGGATTAAAACACTGAGGTTCACACAGTGATAAATCTCTCAATCTTTGTTAATAAGAGAAAAAAAAAACAGTTGGCCACAACCCTTACAAACCCCTCCAACCCCCCCCATTTTGAATGCATGTTACAACTTGCCTCACACATTCTTTAAATGACATACTTATTACACTGTAAAACCTTATTAAGAAGCCAGGAAGGAAGTGAAGATCTGCAGTGTGTCATCAAAGTATCCAGGATTAATGGATTTCAAACAACAGGAGTCATTCTGATGTAAAAAAAAAAAAAAAAAGTCCAGAGATAATTAAGAACATCCAGAACTGATGTTACTCCTCTGTTAGAAATAACGCTTTCACAGAAACTTCAGTTAATTATCATCGGAAGTTTATCACTTTAAAATCATTTTAACTGAAGTTCAAACACAGTTTATCAACATTTGTTTTCAGTATTTCAGTGCAGCATTTTAGAGTAAACATGCAGTAAGCATTGAAAATTACTGTAAAAAAACTGGCACCACTGGGAAAAGAAGAAACTACTGAGACTACTCTATTACTTATGCAAAAGTAGATGTGACACAGTGTCAAAATACTCAAGTTAAAGTCCTGAATTTAGTTAAAAAAGAGCATAAATGTTAGCACTGAGATATACTTTAGGTATCAAAAATAAAAGTACTCACCATGCTCAACAGTCTATTTTAGAGTAATATTTACAGCTGGATTATAATAAAGGTGAATTGATGTGTAATCCTCATTAGTTCTTCAGCTGGTAAAAGTAAAGCTAATATCAATAAAACTGAATGATGCATTCAATGACATCACCTGGAGAGTCTGCAACAACTGTACTTAATTACAGCGCTTGAGCACATGAACCAGCTTCAATGTGCTAATGCAGGAAAAACAAACAAATAATACAAACAAGACAAACAAACAAACAAACAAAACAAACAAACTAAATTAAAATTAACTAAATAAAACATACTTAAAATTTTGACAATACTTCTTCTAGAAAAATAACATATTCCAGGTTGGTTCTTTTTGTCTAAAACTTATTGTAGCATCCACACTGCGAGTCCACAACAGGAAGTGAAGGAAAATCGTTATTTTTGTGTTAGGATTTTAGGATTAACAGTCACCTCAACAATGCTTAGCATTAAAGACTCAATAATATACTTGTAGAGGCTCATTTACAAGTGAAACCAGCATCTAACACTGTGTATTTAGCATATAGCTCCATTAAAATTAGCTGCATTCATTTTCTTTATTTTTATACTGTATTAAATCAAGATGTACATGTCAACCATGAAGGCTACACAACCATTTGGTCACTTGTTTGTTGAGCCTTTTGCGGCTTTTTTCACCAGGTGGGGGGTTTTAGTAGCTGTTATAATTTCCTGATTTAATCTCCAACTTGTAATTACCATTAGGAGCCTGCATGAGGGTTGTTTTCCCATTTGGCTGCTTGTAATTACAGTCCAGGAAGTTGAAGCACCTATATTTTAACTGTAATAAAACAACAATTTCAGCACCCAACTACTGTAGCTACGGTGGGTTTTAGCCACCACGAAAAACCTCATCAAATACTGTAATATCCGACCCTGACTGTCTGCCTGCTGGTGCTGGGCAGGTAGTCTCCAGAGGGTTTATCACAGGTCGGATGTTGCCAAACAGCTGCAATCTGGGCCGATGTGAGCAGAATTTTTGGGCTAAAAAAACTAAAATGATGAACTAAAACCCTGCAGAAAGTCAGCTGATCCATTTTAATATAAAAGTATTGATTAGAAAGAAGCCTTGAGATGCAAACAGCTGCAGAAACACAATGCAAATGAATGGCAACTAACTGCTGAAGCTCTCATTATATTTCAGTCAATAGTCATGAGGGTTTATGTGAAATAAATTTATGATGTCCTGCAATTTTGCACAGATTTTACACTGCAACTGCACATGTTAATACATCTGACTGTTCAGATGCTCCTCCAGCACAAACAGCAGTCCAACCTGCATTTTGGAGGATATTAGAGATTCAACACAAGCCGAAGATCAACAAAATGATATGACCTTTCTGCTACTTGTATCAGAAATCTAAATTTTATCAGGTTCAAAATCTTTATTGCAAATGGTGGCGTCCATGTTTTTTCGCCTCACTGCTCTGTAGTTTTTCGTCTGCTCTCATGGGAGTCTGCAGACGGTGTGATGGTGTTGACGACTACCTGCTGCTGCAAGCTTTTCCTGTAAAACTGTCAGTGCTGCTGTGTTAAGCCTTTAACCTCCTGACCTCCTGCTGCTCTGTTTAACACTGTCTGCATCACCACTTCATCCTCCACATCCCTCCCTCCCTCCATACATCTCTTGTCCAGATACTGCACCTTTAATGCTATTTTTTCCTTTCCTTCCTTTCTAAACCAACTTTCATATCTCTTTTAATTTAACCTCCCTTTCCTTCCTTCCTTCCTTTTTTAAACCTGCAACTTTTCCTTCTTCTTTCTCTCGACCTTTGTTCCTCTTAGCCCGACATATTTCCTTCCCTCTTTCTCGTCTTCTCTCACTGTCTATTTTCCAAAGAAGTGTCTTGGCTTGCAGCAGCTGTTATGTGTGTGTGTGTGTTCAGCCTGTCAGTGTGTGTGTGTGCGTGTGTGCACTGAAACTTGATCTTGCAGCCGGCAGAAATGGTTTTAAAAACACTCACGTGTATCAGTACAGTGTGTCACAGGAACTACCATATAAGGAAGCACTAGGATCAGGCATCCGTTAGGGTGTGTGTGTGTGTGTGTGTGTGTGCCGGGCTGGCAGATACACAGATAAAGCAGGTCTTTCTATTCAAAGGTCATGAAGTGTAAATGAGTCGCTGTTCCTCCAGGATTTAAAACTGGTTTCCACTCATGTGATCGATCGTCGCTCGTAATTCGATCAACATTCACCTCAGCTTCTGTTTATTCTCTAATAATGGGAGTCTTTCACTGTATATTCATTCATAATGAGCTTCCTGTTCATATGAATAAACGTGTAACTTTACATTAAATTCATGACATGCTTTGGTTCACTCTTGTTTGCGGTAAAACAAATATTTTCTATTTGTTTTAAATGCTGAGAAACCAGAGGTTGGATGCATTTTGTCACAGTTGTGCAATTAAAGGGCCATTTGTGCTGCTTTTGTCATCGGCTGCATTGATTAAAATCTGCTCTGTGTTTGATGTGCAGGAGACAAATGACTGTAAAACAGCTGCAGTGCATCCAGTGTGATGTCCACTGGATGAAGCTGATCTGTCACCAGCCAATCAAACATGCAAATTCAAACAATCTGTTACTCAGCAGCCAGATTAAGTGCATGTTTTGTTAATGTTTTATGTTTTTTTTTCTCTCTTTATCTTGTTTGACGCGTATCTTCACGCAGTTTGTATACGGAGCTTCTCTGGGGTTTTAGCACCACTGTGCAAAGGTTAAAGCCTCTTTCAGATCAGTCCCTGTGTGAGACGTTTGGCCTTACCGTGATGGTTCAAGTGCAGCAGGATGTGCAGAAACTTCTCTTTTCTCTGAGCAACGTCTCATGTTGTTACACCATAAAAATTATTGTTAATAAATCTGTGATTTAAATCAGAAGATACAGATGAATCAGATGAGATTTTTGTTGTTTAATCTGGCTGTGATTATGAGCTGCAAAGTGAAAACTGATTAAATAAACATCTCTTGATGAGTTTTTTTCTTTTGGCCAACGCAGCGTTTCTATGTGTAAATCTGACTCTTCACTTGTTTCTCCTGTTTTGATCTCAGAAACCTCAGTAAAAAATGAGCTGCAGCTGCCTGTGGGACGTTTATTAACAATTCAAAATAGACACTTTAGCCCAAACATAAAAATTTCACTCAAAATGAGAAATCTGTGAATAATCACTTGGTGATACGAGTCCAAAGAGTCCTGCAGGAAAAACTGCTTCTTCAAACATTCAAACATATTTTTTATTGCCTCTGTGACACAAAATTGAACAGAATCTGTCAAAGGATGCAATTACAGTCCCATTTGTGACTCTGAACCCCTTCCTTCTAATTTACAAGCCCTTTCCTTTCCCAGTATAAACAGTCATAACTGTGTGAGCTCAGTTTATTACTGATTGATTGATTGATTGATGGCTAACTGTATGTACATATGCTGAAGGCTGAAACTTGCCCGTCTGCCGGTGCTGTTTGAAGTCTGAACGGTCACAGCTCTCCGCTGTTATGTCGAGTACGAGGTTGTGCAATATTTCAGATGATGCATCAAAGGCATTCCTCACATGAAAGCTCTAATAAAGCTGTACAGTAAAGCCTGAGGAGATTAGCAGAGTGTACACATGGCATGCAGGTTCCTGCCTGTTACATGGACGTACAGCACAGAAGGAAAATTTATGAGCAAACTGAACGTTTATGAAAGTGACGAATGACTGAAATGAGGTGAAGGGCAACAATGAGGGAGGACGAGAGTGTGTGTGTGTGCACGTGAAACACAGACAACAAGATATTATCGGCATGTGTGTCATTTAATATGTGAGTAACAGTGTATTTATAATTGTGTGTGTGTGTGTGTGTGTGTGTGAAAGAGATGGAGTAATATGATCATTTTGGGTTGTGAAATTGATTCTTGCTCCCAGAGGATCATGGGATACGTCCACACCCCTGTGCTTCATTCCTGGCTGACACCTTTAAAACTGATACACTCCCTCGAGGAGTTCTCACACACACACATGCACACGAACACACACACATGCACAAATACACACACATATTTATACTTGCTCCGCTCCCACCAAGAGCTAAATCATTAATGCATAAATACACATGTGATTCATCCTTGTGTCATATTCTCTCTACACACACACACACACACACATGTTCGCACACACACACACACACACACACACATTACAAAGTAACAATGCGCATAATTTAGTGCAGCTATATTTCTATGCAAATGACTTGTAATATTTTCAAATAATTCACTGTATAAAACACTTGTTTAATGTGTAAAATTTATCAAAATATGGGAACAACATTATAAAAAATGTTGAAAGGACTTGTTAAATGCTTAAAGGACTAGTCAGAGAGACTAGTTCAATGGTGGAGAGACTCGTCAAACATCTGATGGACTTTACAAATTTGGACGGACTTGCAAAACATGTAAGGGACAAGTTGATTTTCAGGGAACTGATCAAGTATAGAAGGGACTAGTCAAATGTTGACACGACTAACTAAAGATGGATGGACTTGTCAAGAATTCAAGAGACCAGTTCAGTAAATGTGATTTTAGTCTGATAATGCTTCAATAATAATCATAGAGACTAACCAGAAAGGCATCATGGGCATTTTTACCTAAACTTTGTCTGCCAGGTTGTGCTTCTTTTCAGATCACATGAGGAATCAAGTGACAAAACAGTTAAGCTCATAAAGTAAAAAACTGATCTGTTGACATTTAATTTGTTAATGATTTTGGGGGAAACACAGATAAGACGACAGAGATGATGTAAGAGAAAAAAAAGGTCCCATAGATGTCATCGTGTTTATATCAATCATTTAGAATGAGATTTGATTTTCACTATTAACTGTTTTTGTTTAAAGCAGAGAAAGTCTGTAAAAGGGAAATTTGTAAAAATCTCTCTGTTCTCTCTCTCTCGCTCTCTCACTCGCTCTCTCACTCTCTCTCTCTCTTTGAATACCACAGCAGCTGAGGGGATGATTCACTCCTCCGCTGGAATACTTTCCCATGCTCAACAATGAGAAAGGAAAGGTCACTGTTCTCTGAGCCAAGTTTACATACAACAGAGGTATCACTCTGTCAGACACACACACACATACTGACCTGAAAGAGAGGACAGATATAAAGATCACAATCATGATCCATTTCCTTTATTTTTATTTTGTTTGCTTGGTTTGAAAAATGTCAAATATAATCTGATAAATTGGAGGAAACACAGTTGCAAAAATTGGTTCGAAGAAAAAGAGAAAGATAAGAAATGTTCAAAACAAAAAAACTGTGTAAAGCATCTAATCACCAAACATGGACTTTGAAAAAAATATCATGTATTTTCTTTTAAGTTTATCGTTGATGGTTGCGGCTTCTCTTCACTGATTTTAATCCCGTTAGTCAGCAGTCTTTTTGAAGCTCAATAAAACCAACATTTCTCCGAAGCCTGCGGAGTCGTGACTTATGACCGACAAGATAATTTGGTCTGGTCATAAATTATTGGACGTCACAGCTCTGAGGAATCATCATCGTTACAGATCTGAGTTGATCCTGATTGGCTGAAAGGCTGCTGATTCCAGCTGTCACAGGTTATAACCTCTTAAATGTGGTTATTTAAGTTTAATAATTCACTTCAATCTGTTTGCTAATGAAATATAACACAGTCTGCTCCATGCATTATTCATCAATAACTGTGGATCACTGTGGATTATCAACTGATCCACCTTATTACAGGTCACCAAACTATCTGAACTGCAAAAACAAAGTTGAGAAAACCTTAAATACCTCAAAAAATTTTTAATCAGTTGTACTTTCGATTTTTCCAGAACATTTATATAAGTTCACGAGTTCAAGTTTGGGCTTGTGGCACTGGACTGAACTTTCCAAACAGGCTCCGACAATCAGATTTTCCCCATTAAAGCTGTTAAAGGTTGGGATCACAGTGCCAATCCTGATCCTAAGAGGCAGGATTTGCATGCAGCCCGAGAGGAGGGTGTGCCTGAGAGACCAAACCCAGGGTAAAACTGCCCTTTTATCACTGTGTTTCGTTTTGTTATTTTAGATATGTTATGTGTGTGCGTGTGTGTCTGTGACTGCGTGTGTGCGTGTAGTTTCTCTTAAAACAAAACTGCACTTCCTGGTGATAAACAGACGCAAAAGTAATGTAATTTTAAATCAGTACACAAACAGAGGTGTTGGAGAAGTTTTGGCATCAGTGCAAAGCAGCTACCTGTTTCTTTTACTACACATCTCTTACACACACACACACACACACACACACACACTCAGTTGATCCATGTGCATTAGATAGCATGCAGCAATGAAAATGTGCCAAACCAAACACACCCACACACTGATTCCCATGGGATTCTTCCTTTGAATCTGTGCGTGTGTGTGTGTGTGTGCGGTTAGGACGTGTGTCAGCAGCTCTGAGTAGTGTGTGTGTATAATATGCAAAACAAAATGATGCACAAACAGAGAGGAAACTTCTCAATTTTGGCAAAAAAATGCACATTTAATGAAACTTTTACAAGTTTTAAACAGCTCAGTTCAGGAGAAAGTGAATTAGCCCTTATTTTGAATCATAACTTTTGGGTTGCCAGGTTGGCAAAAATTCCTGATTTGCCGGCTGATGACAGGCTGATTTTAAATCAGGAAAACCCTTCCAATGAACCATAATCCATTTGTTAAAGTGATTTTGAAAACACTTTGTTAACGTGGTCGTTTTGTAACTTCTCTTGTCTCAGGCCTCCGACAGCACAAGTGCATCCACTCAGACGGCAAACGCACTGTGCAGCTGAACGGCCTTATGGGTAAATGACAGGCAGATTAGGGCTACCTGTATGAACAGTGGGAGTGCCCTAGCTCCCCTTTCACCTGAGTTGACAGATGACTGAAGTCGGTAAAGAGATGCGGCTTAAAGAAAAGCGTCTGGCTGAGGACTTTTTGTTCAGCTAATCTTTGTTTACAGTGCGAAGGCTCGCTGATAGAGCATGTTCCCTCTGCTGCTCCTCCCTGCTTTACATTACATAATTCACTCACTGTGCTTTATGTGCCACTTTGCTTAAGACATCCAAGTGGAGGTAAAAACACTCATAGCAGAGGGATTTTGTGGTTTTCAACTGTGGCTCTTAAACCAGAGACACATTTTATCGAGAAAATTATCCAATTTGATCGGGCGTTCCGTGGCCAGATGAAATATTTAATCCCTCCACAGCGTTCTGGGTCAGCCCAGGTTCTCCACCCAGTTTCACAGCTCCACAGTACACTGCAAAAAAAAAAAGTCCTTGACAAG
>JAPZDY010000094.1:0-13906 GCA_029783645.1 Ctenochaetus hawaiiensis | reverse complement strand
GAGATGCCCCAGTTCTATATTTCACTGAATAAATGGTCTCCAACAGGCCCCCATCCCCTTACCCACAACACACTGTAGTATTGAAAGACTCTTTTCTGACTCTGACATCAAAGTAGTAATGGTGACAAATACTGAATTCTTTGTTTCTGCTTTCCATTAAAGGGACCAGCTAAATTGTGAATAAACTTTTTTTCAAAGACAAAAAAAAAGGGAAAATATTTTTTTCAGATATACTTACCAAGTAGTGAAATTTCAAGAAAATGATTACACATTTTGCCGTTTGATTAGAAAAATTAGCATTCCAATGTAATCATGTTCTTCCTTGGATCTCTCTTGGTTTGCTAATTAAGTTGTACAACAACCTCTGACATTCAAGCTGAAAAGTGTCAGTATCCTTTAAAAATACAGAGAATTTTAAATGACACTGAGGTAAAGGGGAAGCAGACACAATTTGGAGACACAAGTTGGAGAGAAAAGAGATGATATAACAAAAGTGAGAAGGATGGAGTTATAGAGAAACGGTATTGTACTCAGCACCAAGGACAGTACTGACAACGTGACACCATGCCTCATCAGTCTAAAATAGTTGCAGAGGGAAAAAAAGAAAAATTAACACAAAAAAACAAACAAATAAAAAAAACTGTCGGCCTCATGGTCTTTAAATCAGAAAGAGGACAGAGGGATAATTTAGAGGGTTTTTCTATTTTTTTTAAAAAAAAAAGCAGTTTGAGAAAAAACAGAAACAAAAAATAATCACATAAATATCAGATCAATAATCTCTAATACTGTAGTAATAAAAAAAATAAAAGCATTACTTGGCTTGGTTTAGGTAGGTTGATCTATCTATATACTTGCATTTTTTAAGATAAATAAAACAAAAGGCAATAATAAATAATTAAAAATTTGAAAGTAACTGCATTCGGGACATTTAAAAACTAAAAATTAAACCACTAGAGATTAAAAGAAACTGTAATGTAAAATAATTAAATGAAAAGCAAATAAGGAGCCAAAAAAAAGCTACAGATGAAAGTGAACCTTTGAATCTATTTTTATTGGAAAGCCGCAGTAAACAGAAATGTTTAAAAATCTGATTTACATGAGCTGACAGTTACAAGAACACTCAGTGCCTTTAAGGCTGGCTCTTCAAACATGGCCCCAGATGCTGCCTCTCCTCATACTCTCTACAGAGGAGGGGCTGAGGCGAAGTATAGCTAAGTACCTTTCACTCAAGTTGATGACATCCTTGCTTGTCACTGTTATTGCAGTACAACCTTCATCAGTAAAAAGCCAATAAGAGTAATTCTTCAAACACCTGAACAAGTATAAAAAAGACAAATGAGGTTTTTAGCTGTTTTGCCCACATTTCTAATCCACATCTGGTATGTTATCTTAAGAGGCCCTCAAACGTTTACCTTCAGCACTTGTCAGGCAGCAGAGGGCTCCTGAACGCGTGTACTACATGTCAACACAACATCCAGGAGATAAAGCAATACAACCATCTTCAGCATATTAACACATGTAGTCTGAGCTTTGTATTGTAGACACTAGGGGCCCTATCGTATACTTCCGCCCGGCGCAAGCACAGGGTGCGTGGCACAGGGATTTTAATTTATTCAGGGGAGTTTCCAGGTCAACCTTTGCCACCTTGTTCCAGGAGCAGCAGAGGTATCCTGCTCTTCCCTGCCCAATGCACCACTGGCGCGCAGCGGATAGTCCTATCAGCTGTGTAGAATCATCTCATCAATTCATTGGTGTTTCATGGGTGTTTCTCTGGCCAAAAATGCATGAATCAATCGGAGAATCCGCTCTCATTCCCTTTAAAGACTGGTTGCGCTGTATGTTAGTGGGGCAGGCATATTGCTATCATACACCCGGCGCAAACAGCTGAACTAGAAGGATTTATTTATTTATTTATTCATTCATTCACTCATTCATTCGGCTGGACAGGGACAACGCTCAATGATTGTATTGTCTCAGACAGCTCTCAGCTAATTCACCCCTTAAGTCAAATCATTTAGAAAGCAAACATTTCCATATTTTGTCACATCTATATCTACAATATATTTTCGCCTGCACAGGCAAACGCGCACACACCTAAAAATTAAATTCATTTTGTGAATAGAATACATGTGGTAATTAATGGTTGAAGGACTGTCTTTCGTTCAGCCGCTTGTTGATATTGAATTTAAATGAAGACAGGTGATTCAGCGGTGAGGAGACAAAACTCTTGGCTCGGGGTTCATGTTACAGATAATTATTATTTAATCCTTGTTTTTCTGAACAAATAAATATGCTGACACAAACACTGACGTTGGCCCAGCTGTCAGCGACTGATCTGTTAAAGGTGATCCGACAGTTGTGATCCTGTCCTGTCCATTGAGATTAATTTGGCATTATGAATACAGTCACTCCTAATTTGAAAGTTAACGGGAGGGGTGGGCTCACATAAATGAAAGGGGTGTGTGCGTCTTGGCCAAACGCAAGATACACATACTCCCATACATACGCTGTTTATGTATACTTTGTGATCGAAAATGTTTTTAAAGTACACTTTACTAACTTTACTTAATATGTTCAAAGCACACTTAAATATTTTACACTGCTAAGAGGCAAAGACAGAAAAGAACAGTGTGTGTGATTGTGGAGAAGTGTGTGAGCACGTTGGCCAACTGCACCGTATCTTACGGTCCAGGCTGTTTTATGTTTGCGCCTCCTTTTAGACCAGGTTTTGGCTTGTCTAAACTCTTGGCGCATTTGACCTCATTCCGACAGGTGTACAATAGCAAACGCGCCAGGACCTACCTCCATTCCGCCTTCATTCTCATACCTTCGCCCCTCAGCACACAGACCCGACGCAAGTGAATTTGCTATCGTACACTTGTACCACGTTTGCGTCGGTTGTACGATAGGGCCCTTTATGTCATCATCATTAACTGAAACCAGAACCAGAAAAATATAACATAACTTTGGGATATCTAAGGTTTTCTAGTGGGTTTCAACCTGGTTTCGACTTGTAAATCTAAAAATACTTCAGCCTACCCTTTATCTTTTTACTTTTTATCCTCTATTAACCCTTTAGAGTGTACGCGCACTGTGGACCAGTATGTTGGCGTATCTCACTTTCTGACTAACTCCCCCTTTTAATGGCAGAAGTGTCTGTGCCTTGACTTTAGACCAGCTTTTTGTTTGTCTTTGGCCCAGACTCTTTCTGCGGATGTCAGACCACTCCGCATTTTAAGGCCAATACGCCCATGGGTGTTCAGAGCAGTGCAGGTACACTTGTTTTTTAGATATAAAGGGACCTTCGACAATTCTCAGGGGGGCACTTAATATCCATCTTCTTAAAATAAAAACTGAACAGAGAAACACGAAAATAGGCTGATTGGACAGATGACCACAGCTCATCAGGGCTGCTAACCAAGTTCACCATTGGAAAATGTGAGTGTGATCTGCACTTAGATTGACAGGGTTAAAAATGGAGGTCTCTATTTTCTTTAGATTTTTCCATGTTGCACTCTGTATCAGTAAATTTGTAGTGAGTTTTTCATGATGGTCAATCTAACTTTCAAATTTTGATTAGAAAAGAAAAGTTATATTACACTTACAATGTGGTATTATTGTGCAGCTAGGGCAGAATTCTTGTTGTCTTCATGCTCAGTGTAAAGCTTTACTTCAGTTGCTGAACTGCTGGCCTCATTCTTTTCCTGCTGAAGCAAGGAATGCTGGGACCAGGTCAGCGCTTTGACTTCCAGACATGAGGCTCAAAAGCCAGCTGCAGGATCTCCTTGTCAATCAAGATGGCTCAGTCAAGGCTCTGGATCGATATTCATTTTACTTTTTCCTCTGCAGAGCAGCTTTCTGTCAAACATAATAACTTCATACCTGTAAAAGAAACGTTTATAATCAGAGGGAATTTCTGTGTGTGATCACCTCTGACAGTGTCTAATACATCCCAGATAACAAACACTTTTATGTAATGTGACAGCTGCACACCACAGCGTACATTAAGGTAGCATGAATGTTAACGAACTGTTAAAAATCAGGAAAATACATTAAATGCTTGGAAAATCAAATTAAGCAATGTGTACTTTAGTGTGATGTTAAGTTGCTGAAAAGCCATACCTTTAGCCCGCTTGTTTTGCTAATTTTTTTCACTGATCCGTCAGCTGTGAAAGTACCTAGGTATAGTGCAACATTTAAAATAATATAAAATAATAATAACAAAATAGTTTCCAAGTACCTTGGATTTGGATTTATATACAGTAATAAGAGTATTTATTGAGTATTTATAATTTATGCAACTTTATCTTTCTTGTTATATTTACTGTACTGCACTTCTATGACAGCTTAGGGTACTTTTCAGATTACAATTATCTTAACCTCTTCTTTTCTTACTCAAAGTTAAAGTGCTCCCTTGTACACAGACAAATTACTCAGACTTCCTATGCTAAATTAATTCAAAAAGCCTCTTTAATTAGCTGGACAATGCAATGTCACAATGTTAAAAAGACTGAGCTTTTTTTTCTAAAAAATGTTAATTGTTTTGGAAATAGGTTGTATTTCTTTTTTTACAGGAAACCCATACTACAAACAGAAGATTTTCTTATAAGGTATGCTGCATTACTATATATTAAGCCACCGATCAGAATATAAATACAGTGGATATGTACGGTGGCCGACAGGGGCAAACATAATGCATATCCAGAAACGTGCTCCATATGCAAATTGCATCCTTCTCTCCTGTATATGGATATTTATCCTCTCTTTTGTTTTACTCTGTTACTTCTCTCCATCCTCATCATCTTGTTCAGAATCCCCTCACTGATCAAAAAAGTATCCATTCATATATGGGGACAAGGTAGAGAGAAAACTAACATTTAATGCAAACAAAACACTTGGGTCTTCCAGACAGTAACTTAACATTAATTACGGTAACATTAGCTAATGTTACAACTAAGGACATACTACTCTCGTAGAAGTCAAAGTCTCCAGCATGCTAACTTTAGCTGTGTAAATCCGCTGCTCAAATGTAAAAAAAAAACAAAAAAACAATACATTTATATGTGGCCTCTGTCTACTCCAACTTCCCTCCAACCATGACTTTCCACTTCTCACTCCCTCCCTCATCTGCTCCATACATTGATACGTCTGCTGTCTGGCATTTGGGTGGAAGCTCAGCACTGCCCCTAGAGGCCTGAAACACTTTCGTTGTGCGACTGGAAATGCAGCGTGTTCCTGTGTATGTGACTCATTTTTGTGTATGCAGCACATTTTCCCTCGTTGGCCACCATAGATAAGTAGTTGAAATGGCTGCAGTATCAAACATTAATGCAGCAGTGACATCGAAACAAAATGATTAGATAGAAAAACACTAACAATTACAGCTTTACTTCATAGTGAGTACTTGTGGATACCTTCACTGCAGTTGGGTTCCAAATGCAGGAGTTTTACTTGTAGTGGAGCATTTTTAGTGTGTTATTATTACTTTACATTAGCAAAGAATCTGAATTCTTCTCTACCACTGTTTAATTGAGGTCAGACAGTGACACAAGCTTAGCATACAGACTTTGAGAGGGGAAACAGCTGGCCTAGGACTAAAGATCTCTCCTCTGAAATAAGATCTATTCTACCACTGTGTGAGAGGCTACAGCCTGATAACACGTAATGCAATCATTATGTTTGGGTACAAAAGCAATGCATTTGGAAAGGACATACAGGAGTTTTTCCTTGTCCTTGCCTGTACATACTTGTACATGTAGTTCAGCAGCATAAATCCTTAAATTGCATTCAAGAAGAGTAAATATCATCTGATCCACAACACTGAAGCATAAAATGAATAAACACTTTAGCGTACTGCCAGTAAACTTTATATGAACATAAATAATGTTTGCTTTCAGTGTTAATGTGTTGTGCTTTCCACGACACAAACAAGGAGCAGGAACAAAGGTCAGGGGCAGAAAATAATTGGATACATGCTCATAGTGTTGTTGCGTTGGTTTCTGACCTGCAGATGCCAGCTATCACACAGATCTAGTAAAAATAGATTCAGCCTTTATCAAACATCTGCATGCACACCAGTAAATGCAGTCACAAAGTCATATTTATCCTCCTAACCCTCTCCTTAACCTCATCCCTGACCTTTTCCAAAGCAACAGCCAATAATCACAGGGGAGGATTTTCTTAATCTTTCAGTCATGACTGACACACTCATAATAAGGCTCACATGGGTGCACGTAGTCTGTAACCCTGATTTTCCTTTTATGAGTATAAAGCACAGAAGCAAGCAACTATTTCACTGCAGCTTTTACATGACTTCCGAATATTTACTACTTATTTATAATGTGGTAAAAAAGTGTTTTTACTGTCTGTTTACATGGTTGTCAGTGAATGTAAATGGACAGAGAGGGCCAAACTGCACCCCTTTGGCCACATGAGTCATGATCATGGACAAAAGGCTAAAACCATGGGACTATTTCTGACAGTGGAGAATTAGAGGAGAGGAGGCAACAGTTTACACTTGGTCAGACTGCTGACACCGATGTCTATACGTGAGTGTCCTGTTGGAGATACACTTTCCATAGTTTAAAAGCTGATCAATATCTGAAAATCATACTTCAAAATTTTAGCCTTCATCACTCTTAATTATACTGTCAGAATAGATGAGTCTCACTGTGTGTTCATATCTTCTTTTGTCAGGCAACTGAATAAAGAGGACTTGTCAGTGGCCTGAATGACTATCACTGTTAGGTGTAACATATTAATGTAATCACATTACATTTTATTACATTACTGTCATTACATTACTCAAACACAGCAATGTTACTGATCCAAAATTAAGCAACCACATTCCAGATACAAATATATATATATATATATATAAAGATATTGATATAGATATGTGTGTGTGAGTGTGCATGATGTTTATAGTAATGCTCTTAAAGCAAAAAGTGATGTTATGTGCACAATGATTCTTTATTTCTTACAGACAGTAAAACACTGATGGCTATAGGAACAGTTTAAAAAAAAAATCACCATTTATTGCTTTATGTTTGAGTAAACACAAATGCATACTATTAAAAAGAAAGTGCAGCTAACATTACAAACATTAGCTAGTACAGCTCATGTTGTAACTGCTGCCTCAGAAAAAGAACCTTTAAAAAAGCAGTATGAACAAATTTTTAGTTTTTATATTACATGACATTTACAGCGTCTTTTTACGATAAACCTTTCTGTGAGGTAGGTGTAGTTTAAGCAGGCTGAGGACGCAGAGTTTTGACAGATGTCACATTGGTTGCGGTGGCTCTTATTTAAGAGCTGTCAGGAGTTTCACCATGGGGGAAATTTTTTTGGTTGGAGGTGGTTTTGGACTTTCCACAAAGCCAAAGGAATATTGGAGTTTTTTTGGGGGACGAAAACATCTGTGAAAAAGAAATTTTGTCATGGACACAACTATGGACTGTTAACTTCAAACATTCACATTGGATGTGGCCTTTCCAAATACTACTATCATGTTCTTTTATAATAGTCACCATCTACACAATAAACATTGGAAAAATGTCTTTAATTTTGCAATATTATCAGAAATGTATGCATGTTGATTATTATTCAGTGCTAAATATACTGTACATATTGGTTATAAATAGTTCTGCATTTCTTTGTTTATCAAATATGAATTCAATGAATTTAAAATTGTAAATAGGGAAATATAATCCTGACATGTGTTCACATTATGAGAACCTGTCACTCTCCTGGTACAGGGTCATATATCACTATGAGACTAAAAAAAAATGCCAGTGTTCATATAAATATAGCAAGGGGCTGGAAGAAAATCTGATTACTGCTCGGAGATGTGGGTGTGTAACCAGGTTATTAAAGTGCATGTAAGCAAATTCTCCAGTTTCCCCAATAACCTTGTTTCCTGAGTGCATGGAAATCAAGCATGCAGTTAATAACCCCTTGCTGCATATTCCTGTGGCACCTGTACCTGGGCCTGCTGTGATTTCTGACAGTCAGTAACACACATTTGTTGTTGAAGGCTGGATTATACTTAAGATTTTGTGGCAACTTTTTTTTTTTGAACTTGGAGGTTTGGTTTTCAACAATATTTTTTAGTTGCACAGTTAAACTAAATGTTACAAAGCATTAAACATTACTATAATAAAATAATATTATTATACAATTATTAAAATGAAATACTCTTATACGATTGCTAAATAAAAATATATACATATTTAGAAAAAAACCCACAAACAAACCAAAAAAATAATAACTGAACTACTACAACACTATGCAGATACACTGAACATATTCCTCATCAGGCATAGCAAGCCAAATGTTTAAAGTAAAATATATATTATGCAAATTACCTAAGTTTATACTAAGTTTGACAGGAATAGTGGTGGAAGTCATTCATCACTTTCAGGGATGAACTTTTCAGAAGAGTTTTGACATTTGAATAGGGTTATGAGGTCAATAACAGAGACTTAAACATTATTTAAAACAATCTGTCTTAATCTCCTTTCTTTATGTATAGGCGTGTTCCTTGCAGTAGCTCCAGAAAATATATTGAACGTAACCAAAAAATGCTTGTGACTCTTGGTGTGCGTCAAATAATTCCATCATCTGAATTGTATAGTAGTTTTCTATGATTAAAGGCTAAGATACAGTGAAGTTTTCAGATATAATCACATGCTGTGACTCATAACAAGGAGATTTGTATGTTCTTTATAAATATGCAACAATAAACATTCAATTATGCAAATGTAACTGTTTATGTTTGCCCCCACAATTAGGCACAGATTGATGCTGAAACACACTTCATTAACCTGAATGGAATAGATATCACATGCACATCATTAATCCTGGAGGGAAAACAGAGAAAACTGTACAGAAAAGTCACAACTAACAAAAGAAAAGTTGTACCTCAGAGTTAAAAAGAGGAAGATATATAACCTCTTTTAAACAAGGAAACATAAAGTGTTAGTCTACAGCCATGTTAGCAGATCATTAAGACTGTACCTAAGCTTTAAGCTAAATGCTAAGTGCTGCCAATAGTGCTAATATATCAATATTACAGAAGTATTATGCTTACCATCCATATTTAGCATGTGTGTGTATGTGTGTTTGTGCGATAACCAAACCAGCACTGTGCATCAGAGCCCATATTCTGGCAATTTGTGATGTTATGCAACTAAAAAAATAACATAAGAGAGTATTTTTCAGTGCTATAAAATAGTATCACTATCAGCTTCTTATATCAAAACTGTATTTAATCTGCTTTACTCCAGAGGCACGAAGAGATTAGAAACAGACCCCAAATCAGATTGGTACCACTTATAAATGAGCTGGAAGTCATGATTGAACACATATGAATAATATGTATGTTTATTTAAAGAAAATATGGTTTATTTATTAAAAAATGCAGATATTGGTGAAAATGAAGCCCCATTTGTATTAACAATATAGGAAGAAGAAGAGAATATATTCAAGTTTTCCTTGGAGGCACTGAGCCAGTGACTCAGTAGAGGGTCAAGGACATCTAGTGGGCTCTACACAGACTATAGATGCAGACTATAGATACCGACAATAGGCTGTATGATGATGCAAGATGTGTGTGGACACCTACAGAGACTAGAGGGCTGAACAGAAAAATGTGCAGATATAATAAGGTGTGCTTTTTCAGTTTAATTTATCTTAAACACTGTCAGGGTAAAACAACAGCCCAAACTAGAGTTGCAGGCAATCAAGTACAGAGGACAAATGAACACACACACTGATTTCTTTATGGTAACACAGTGATACACAATCAAGCCTCATAATCAACCTAACATGACAAACTACAAATGCACTAGTTATATGTGTTCTCTGGCCTCTATGCCAGCAACTCAGGAGACACTGTAGTCTGCAACAAGGCATAAAAACTGCTAATTGTAATTTTTATATAGTACCTATGGTTTATTATGTTACTTCCATGTGTACAATGTAAACAAGAACTGCAAATAGGTTTTTCAGCATATTTAAAATGATATTATTTAGCCAGACTGTAAAAATATATTTGCTAAAAAAACAAATAGTTTACTAAAAACAACAGTAACATTAGCTCTCAGTCAAAGTCCTGTCCTAGCATACCTACTCATAACTCTATACTCTGATTCTCTCGGAAAATGATTGATGGTAAAAAGAGATGAAACACTGTTGCTCTATGTGATAACATTATCTTTGCCTGAGCCCAGCAGCTGTCAGATGCATTAAGTTGTCTGAATAATTTTTCACAAGTTATTTTTTTTTATTGTTGTGTGTGAAACAAGTCTACGGAACAAAAGGCATTCAATGATCGTCTGAGTTTTTTACAAAAAACACCAGTTGTCACTTTTAAGTCCAGCTTAATGAACAAGTGAGATTGGTCACTTGGGTGCTGGTCCAGGTGCAGCAGATGTCAGCAGCAGTCCACACAGACATGTAATAACTGATGCTATGATAGAGGGCCAGACGTAAATATTGGATGGTATTGCAATAGAGATAAAAGAGGTTATGAGTTTTACTGCTGTGCTGACTTTGCAAAGACAAAAAAAATATAAATTAAAGTTTAAAGTTTCAGAGTTGGAGCTCATGAGGGTCATCAAACCCATGAGCTCCAGGGAAATCCATTTGTAATGGCTGGACTGTGTAGGAATGTATGTCCTCATAATGCTGCAGGCCCTCCCCGGATGGTGGAGAAGTCTCCCTCCTGTGGCACTGAAGCAAATCTGTCTTTCCTGTAGTGAACCAGAGGTTTACCCAACTGCTGAGGCCACACCGGCTTCCCAGGTACCAAGCTCTAAAACCAAACTCCTACACACTTCTTATAAAATGAATCATGGTTTCATCTAGGCAATTTTCCAGCTATCGTTAATTGCATCCCTCCTCCTAAAGCCAGAGCTATTGTCATACAGTAATTACTCATCACAAAATGCTTGTATTACTCCATGCAAATAATTTGTGGGAGTTTTTAAAGGTAAAATAACATTTTTTTTAATTAAAATGTCTGAAAATGACCTGACCTGTGTGGGATATTTTGTTGAGTTTTGTACTTGTATTATCCCAAATGAAAATGTTCAAATCAAGAAAAAGTCATTTTACACACTATGCAGCAGATGACTCTGATAGAACTGCATCAGTAACAGTTCCCATGATTCCATGCTTCTTGACAGAGTGTTTAATGAATATCCACTCTTGTTTTAGCCCTGTTTTGTTCTCCACCATGTCCTGAGGGAAGCATCTGAATCAATAACGTTTTATGTCTGTTTTTCAGGTGGAACAACATACATTTTCCAGAGCTTTATAAGTGGAAAAACAGCTGTCTGCTGCAGATGGAAACCAGGTTAATGAAAGCAGTGTGACTAAACCTCTTTCTCAGTTCTGCTTCTCTTCCTACTCTGTCATGTTCACCTAATGAATGTCATTGGTGGACAGTAAGATAAGCATGTGTGGGGTGACCAATCAAAATGCAACTGCCACTGACAACTGTACTCATCAACAAAACTCTGATACAATTCTCCCTAAATTGCTCCATATGTAGTCTGCTTATGTTTTTTTGTTTGTTTTCGTTTAGTAAACATTTGTAGATTAGCATTAGGATTTTGGTTTTGCAGTATGATTTTGTGTTTGTATTGTTCTAATTGGGTTGAATCTGGTCATTGAATGTATAAGGTGTACTTTTTTTGTGTGCTTCAAATGTCCAAAAATGCAAAATAAAAGGCTTTAATTTAGAATTTTATGGATTTAGTGTTATTGATGCTTCTATTTTTGTTTATCAAAGTTATGTATAATTTCTTCAGAGGGAACAATTCCATTTGTAGACCATATGGTATAAGTACATGTAAGAGAAAAAAAACATATGATCAGCACCAGGTAAAGACCTGACAGATCAATATCAAGGATAATTTTAGATTTTTTCATCCATGATGAAGAAAGCAGGAGGAAGCAAGCAGGCTGCCATCCACTTTGATGTTGCAGGTTAATTTAGGTAGAAGTTCAACCATCTGATATTGTGTACCTCTTATGAACCCACCACATACACACACACACAAACACACACACACACACACACACACACACACACACAGACATATACACAAACAAAGATGGGCTGTCCATACATATATTCATCTCTCTTTTCCTCTCTCTCTCTCTCTCTCTCTCTCTCTCTCTCTTTCTCTCCTTCTCCTTGCTGTACCAGTGTAGTGAATATGAATGAAGTGGAAGCAGTGCAGTACCATGCATATCAATGTGTTCTTAATAAATAATGAACCAGATGTAGAGAGAAAGAGACAGAGCAGCCTGTGTGTCTTGCTGTGTGGCCAAGAATTTATTTCAGACAATATATGTATAAAAAGTACAGAGTAATATTTTGAATAATAAAATGAACTATTTTTGGACTAAAATCTCTATTTTTCTCCCTCTGTCTTCCCTTGACATTCCATCAATCAATGCTTTCAATCAATGTGTCATGTGATTCGCAGCATAAAATGTCTCATAATTCTCTCAGTCAACAAAATCATGTTTAAAAAAAGGCCCAAAGTTTATCATTGAACCAATTCCATGATATCTGACTATTGCTAACTGTGTCGGAACTTTGTAGATTATATACTTGCAGTTGCATTTTTGAGCCTGTAGATGGCGCAGTACGTTCATTTATGTGTGTTTTGCATCCATGGCTTTGTGTCCGCTAGATAGTAAGTGACGTAGGCTACCCCGGATGTTGTTCCTTTGCCTGCTCCAAGTCAGTAGCAAGAGATGCTCTTTCCCTTCACGTTTGTTTGCAGCCCTTTGTAGTGGCAATATGATTCACAATTTCTGGCATTAAAAGTCGATCCAGCCATAACATTTGCCTGTTCCTTGGATGGAAATGTCAGAGAGAGTTTAGCTGGCTGTGAATTCCAGTCTACGACACTAGTCACACTGGGTGAAACAGTACACTAACACTTTTGCAGTAAAATGTTGCATGTTCCACTGAGATGAGCATGAAACAGTAATGGTTTAGCAGTGTGTTAAGTAGATGACCCACTCCATGCTTAAGACTGAAGAGCAGGGTGGGGTTTTGGAGTTATTCTCTATTGAATGATTTTTCTCGTTGACTGTCTTTATCATAGAAAGCAACATGTGAAACAAAATAAGTTTAGCAGCTAGTGGGCATGTCCAGAGAGCTGTTAAACACCCAGTGTGAGTTCTGAGTTCACTACAAAACTTTGAAACACATCAGCACTGACCTGATGTTTTCATCTGCCACTTTTTTTTTTGTCTCTTCCATCTCATTGTTGTTCTTGTGTGCCAGGGCTCTAATTTTGTGGCGCAGCACAGGGTGGCGGAGTGTGGCGCACCCCGCGAAGTGGTAATTTTGTCCAGCGCACCACCATGCTCAGCCAATTTGGCAATCTGGTAGACCAGGGTGCGCTGAGATGGGCATGGCGGGACACCGGGGGTAGGTGTCCACAGATTCAGCTTGGCGCACTGACAATTTCATGCCAAAACACTGCGCGGAAGGTGCGCTTAAAGCTCGCCAGCTCCAACCTGGTCTGTTCTCAGCACAGGCAAAGCGCACCCGGCATAGTGGTAATTTGGCTGACAGGCGCGCAGTGTGCATACGTCACCAAAACCTCACAGCAGGTTCCCAGAGTGTCAGGCACATTTCAGTGCAATAAACAATCACAGCAACCACTATTTAATGTTACCGTCTGAACCAGCATATACATTTGTATCTATATTAATTGTCCCCTCACATCTGATGTCAAATCAAAGACATTTGTCACACGTAATGGAAACTCAACCTGATGGCAGCTGGAAGTGTGATCGAACTAACTAGTTCACATCTCTCAGCCAACCACAAACAGCCACGGCATCCGATACGGAGTATATATTCGGCTTCTCT
>JAPZDY010000093.1:0-13911 GCA_029783645.1 Ctenochaetus hawaiiensis | reverse complement strand
AGTAACATTAATAATTAAATTTTTAATACTTATTACTGTTAGTAATTAAGTAATTGTCAATAACCAAACTATTCATCAATACCAAATCCCAACAGTCTACAGTCTGTCTGCTCAGTTCTTGACACTGTGGGCAACCAGGGCATGCTCTGTAAGGGAAGATTTGATTGTTGACTGTTAGCTAAGCATGGGATTTTACTGAGGATAAAACATAAGAAAACAAATAAATAACTGACAAAAAAACACAGCGAAATCAATCCAAGGCCAACATCAAACAAGCAACCAAAACCAGTTTAACTTCTACACAACTCTTAAGGTATATTCATGTTCATGTAATTTACAGATAAGAGTAGTTTCCCATCCTGTGTGTCATTGGCAGATTATTCTCTTCATTTATCTGTTATAACTTGCTTTTTTGGTTACACATGCTCATGTGTCTCTTATTGGCAATTTCTTGTGTCCCCTGCCTTCTTACACACCTGTTCTTAGTTTCTGTTGTCCAGTCATTTAGTACTGATGTCAGTTTTTGTCCCCAGTCACTTGTCTGTGTCCAAGCGTCTCCCCACATTTCTGAAACCTGTTTCTGTTTGAGTTCTTGTTACCTGCACCTGCTAGTCTGTTATCTGTCTGCCTGTAAAGCTTCCATCCTTCATCAAAAACTACCTCACTGCATCAGCCTGCTGGTGTGTGTGTAAATGGGTCCTGCCTGCCTTTCTCCTGCCATCACTGTGACAGTGTAAGCAGTGCAGCTCATGCATGAGCATAGGGCAGTACTATTTTTCTGTGCACTTGGCTCTCTCAAGGGGATAAAAGAAAAAAAAAGATGTAGTCACTATTATTAATAGGCATTTTCAGAGATAAAATCACTGTCAAAAGATA
This sequence comes from Ctenochaetus hawaiiensis, assembly GCA_029783645.1. Taxonomy (NCBI): domain Eukaryota; kingdom Metazoa; phylum Chordata; class Actinopteri; order Acanthuriformes; family Acanthuridae; genus Ctenochaetus; species Ctenochaetus hawaiiensis. The sequence continues at coordinate 13,035 of JAPZDY010000093.1, read as the reverse complement.
GGGCTAGCAGTAGCTCCATGGCAGCAACACTGTCTGTTTGGACACTACAGGAGCACAGCAAGTTGAATGAACATGCACTGCTCACATTGGCAGTATGTCACACCTCAGGAAAGTTTTCTTAGGCTCTGTGGCATGACACAATGAAATGCATACTATTTATATGTACACACAGTCAGTAGTATCAATTTGAAGAATGTAAACATTTTGCTGGACTGATTAACAGCATGATCACACAAACCATCCACCTCACAGTGAAAGTCCACAGTCTCTAAGTTCCAAGAAGGTGTGTCAGGTCTGGAGAGTGACAAAGAGTGTGCCACTGGATTTTTTGTTTTTCAAGTTTCCAGCATACAACAAATGCAGTCACAGCTCCTCACTGCCTCTCCTTGTCTGATTTTGCTCTCTGCAGTTTCTTTCTTCCTTTCTCCAGAACGAAATTGGTCTCTGGTTTGTAGCCATAGAACTAAGTTCCATGGTTAAAACGTGAACATGTATGAACAAGTGTTTACCAAAGAGGGTGTAACTGAGGTGCTGATGATGATCAAGCAGTATAGCTTGGAATAGCCTTCTAACTTAAGTTACTGCTTGCATGTGGAACATGCATGTTACTGTGTTACTGCTGTCTGTGTCACAGTTTTAACAAAAAAAGGCCCCAAAAGCAAAAACAAACATAACAGGTCAGGGAAACTAAGGGCACGCTTTATAAACAAAAACTATTAACCATTCAGGATGGGTCCCATTCATCAGCAGCTGGTCCATTTGTGCTGGCAGGCGCTCATTGAGCACAGTTAGCTTGTTTAGCCAGTGGGTGTGGATCAACATCAAGGCCTGGTGCTGTCCAGCTCTTCTCACTTGAGACCCTCTCTTAGATGTCTGACATTGTGATGGTTACTGGATCCTGTTCAAGGGGGTTGCTGTCGTCTGCCCTTGGATCAACTAGCCACTTAGTAGTGTTGCTATGCGATGCCTCCTTCACCCATATGCTTTTCCTGTACTGTTCGGTCTCCAGCATTGGTGGGTCTGCTCTCCTGTTATTGCACTGCCACTGAATTCACCTTAGATTCGGATGACTCTGTGGTAAAACCCCTTGGCTTCTACTTCTTTGATGTACCTCTTCAAGTGGGTAGACAGGGCTCTTAGTCTTTGCTTCTTTTCCATGGAGCATACTGCTGTTATATACATAAATGTGTGTGTGTGTGCGCATACACACACACCTTCTTGAAAGTACTTGTGTTCTGCTACAACCTGATTTTGTCCAGATTTTTTTTCCCTCTGGTTTGCAGGGGATTGTTCATTAACCCCAGGCCTTCTGTTTAGATGAACCAAATGAGGGACTACTACATCTAAACAGAAGGGAGTGCATTTTTGTTATTAATTGGGGGTCCATTCTGGATATGTAGTTTTTCTCTGCTAAGTTGGAAGTGATATTTGGAGCCAGTTGGTCCCCACAGATATTAATGGGTGATGTTATTGTAACAGTGTTATGTTCCTGTTAAATTAGCCATATGTTAATGTCCATCCTGTTCTGTGTTTTTCTGCATCTGGTTTTGTTTACCGTCTGAGTATGACTATGATTTAATGAAATGTGTCTCAGTAAGTCTCATAATCTCATAATGAATCACACCCTCAGAAAACTGTTTTGTTTGGCTAGCTTTGTGTATGATACCAAGTTGATGTACAACTTGTGTTAGTTTGAAGTGTATTTTGGCTATTGTTCTAGTTTTTGAGTCTAATGCCTGTCTGGGTGTTGGGTAGGGCAGGGGGACTCCCTACATCTGCATCCTGTAATTGTCCTAGGCAGTGGGGGAATGCCAAGCGAATTTTTCCCTGTCCTGAGGTGTGAGAGGTCCTGTTGTATTCAGCTGTGGGCCTACCATCTTCCCTCTGTCCCTGCCAATACCAGGCCCTGCCACCTTCCATCAAATACTCACCCATATGTGAACCCAACTGTTGCTATCTGTCACTGTTCCATGTCTGTTGACTCTATCCAGTCTTAGTTTCTCCAGTGCTCTGGTCCTGGGCTGTTCTAGAGGACATGCTTCTACGATGCTGATTATATCATGTGGAGATCAGTCATTGCTTTAATTCAGTTTGTATTCCTCTGACCCACTTTTACGTGAGGGTGGAGATCTTTTTACATGCCCTTTTTTTTAATGTAGGTCTAATGTAGGAGAGCTACTGGCGGGCTTGTAGGGTACAGCAGGCAAGCTGGCCCATCAGACTGTTCAGTGAGAGAAGTTTATCAGATATTGCAGAGGCAGATGAGCAGAATGAGTGAAAGCCCAAAGATTTGGCTAGAGTTGTAGATACAACAGATCATGTGCACTATGTTAGGATCCAGCATATATACCTACCATGGGACTAGATATCATAAAAGGGTATATATGATGAGTAGATGATGGCCAGGTGAGTTTAATTGTGGTAGCTGAACAGGTGAGAAGACTGTTATGCAGACAGACTGCGTTCAGCTTACAGAGTGCAGAGGACAGGGACAGGTTACACACAATACAAACAGGCAGACACAGACAAGCAAATAGGCAGATACTAGAATAGGCTGCAACTCAAACAGCTTTTTGACAGTAAATTTGAAATTATTCAAAGTGGAGAACTTACCAAAGTCAGTGTCAGGATGAAAGATGGCAACAGTGAACAGATTTGCACAGATTGCTCAGCCAGCTTGTTGTAGTCATCTTGGAGGCTGCCAAGCGAATCTTGTAATGCCTCTTGTTACTATCTCAAAAAGGCACTCTTGTGTTAAAATATGCTTTCAGTATTCAGTATTTAAACTTGAATCCCTTTTGTGATACTTGTTGCAGTGTTTGATTTATTTACAAGGAAATGCATGACAGCATTCTTATAAACAGGATAAGATTATATTCTTTTTTAAAGAACTCCTATACATGAACTATACACATAGCTATAAAAGTTTCAAAGTGACTGTTTCAAATAACTGTGACATACGGGTACCATACCTGCTATAGACATGCTTTAGACACAAGATGAGAAACTTTTTTTTTGTTCAACTGTACAACCTCTATGAAAAAAACTGAGCCAACAGCTTCCCAAAACATGCTTCTCAACATGATGTAATGAGAAACTGATACAATAAATGTGAATTCTAAACCTATGTTCTCCGCTAAATTCCACCTCTGAAAAAATGTTACAAACTAATACTAAACCAGTCAGTAAGATTATAATATACCTCTCATCATTAAGTGTGAGCCTTTGCATGAACAATTGAGAGGATACATGGACAAGAGGTTTTTCATCTCGGGGCTCTGCTGACCCACTTGGATAAATATGAGACAATATTTTCATGCAATGTGGGAGCAAAGGCATGTAATTTTTCCAGGAGTACTTGCATTCTTTCCCTCCATGAATACTTCAGAATGGAGCAAGATTGGGTCATGTTGAGCAGTTGCTGTCCTGTAATGACTGGTTATGATGTCAGCCCCCACCCCTCCCCCAGTGACACCTGGGGAAAGCTCGCAACACAAAAGTAACTGTCTGCAGGAGAGAGATGGGGGATGCTATGGTGATGTTTCCTGCAAAATCCTAATTTGTCTCGAATTTGTATCTAGAAAGGACTATTCCTTTGTTCTGTTGACATAATTTTATGTTAATTTGATTTATATTCATGCAGATGTGTTTTCAATAACACACAACATTCTCTTAAAAAAAATATTCCCAGTCTTTGCCACTGTAGAGAAATTGACTTACCTCCAGGACACACATCGCCTGCGCCTGCCTCTGCAGCGTGTCTGCATTGCCGAGCTGCTGCGTCTCTCTTGCTATTGTTGTTCACACATGCTGTGTCTGCAGGCAGCGCTGCCCATTGTGCTGCCTCTGCCAGCCATTTTCTACATGGAGTTTTTCTTTTAATACTCTGAATATGAAAATGTTTTTTATCATATAATATATTTAATTCCTGTTTAGTTTCAATAGAATACCATGTACCTAAAAGTGTAGAAAAAAGAGAGATCATTCAAACTTTAAATGAAGGAATTCTTTAAACAGATGTGCTTGTGAGAGCTTTTTTTTTTAAACTTTATTTTTCGATTAATAAAAGCAGGAACAAGAACAAAAATACATGGGGGACAAACACTACTTTGTCACATAAAGGTGCCATTTTGTCCATCTTACAGTATATAGCTCTGTTTTAATTCGTAGACTGTAGGTCATTTGTTCCATTGATCGAATTTCTTCTACAATGTCCAGCCAGTGGCTCAGTCCAGGTGGGTCAGTTCTCAGCCAACTTCCTGTAATGGCTTTCTTAGCTGCAAGACATAGGATCTTGAACAGGTATAAGTCTTCTTTAGTTATTACATTGTCTGGTATCAGTCCTAGATATATACACTGGGGATCATTAGGAATATTATATCCAAAAATTTCACCCATGGCTCTCAAAACCCCATCCCAAAATGTCTGTATTTTCATACATGACCAAAATATATGAGAGTGGTTGGCGTTCCGTTTCCCACATTGTCTCCAACAGTATTGTTGTTGACCTAGTTGTTTACTTTTAATTTTTGGTGTAATAAAAAAACGTGTTAAATTTTTCCAACCAAACTCCCTCCATCCTTTAGAGCTTGTTGAAGTATGTTGGGTCTTAAGTATGGACTGCCAGTCACTCCCAGACAACTCAATGTTAAATTCCTTTTCCCATTTCACTTTTATATATGCTGTATTTCTTCCCTGTTGCTTCAATAAACCTCTGTACAGTTTAGAGACAATTCTTAAAGGAGTTTGCTTGTACGCACCTGTCAACACCTCAATCACATCATTCCCTTCCAATGAGATTTCCTTCTTAATTTCTGTCTCATAAAAGTGTCTTAAGTGAAGATATCTGTATAAATCTCCATTTTCCAATCCAAACTCATTTTTAAGTTGTCTAAATGATTTAAAGTGTTGCTTATCTACAAGTGTACATGTAGCAGTCATTCCTTTGTCTCTCCACTTTTCAAAGGTCTTGTCCAACATTCCTGGTCTGAACCTGGAGGTGTGAGAGGGCCATATCAACAGCTTACAATCTCCTGTTAACTTATATTTTTTAACCACATCATACCATATTTCAAATGTTTCTCTCATAATCAAGTTTCCACCCTTAGGGTCCATATATTCTTTTCCACTTAACCTTGACTGTGGAGGGGTCTGACCCAGGCTCATCTCAATGTCCCTCCACCTGGCTTGATAACTCGGAGAGCACCAATATACTATGTATCTTAGCTGTGCTGCATAGAAGTACTCCCTAAAGTTTGGCAACGCCAAACCTCCATTTTCTTTGTCTAGCTGAAGGGTCTTAAGTCTTATCCTCGGCCTGGCTCCTGCCCAGATGAACCTGGATATTAGCTTGTCCCACTTGTGAGAGCTTTTATGTTGAAAGACACACAATATACATGATATAAATGCAGTGAATGTTGCTGATATGCTGTAAATATGACTGAAAACAGGTTTTTATTCTAGCAAAGAGATGCGGATGTCTCACCGAAAAAAAAATTGGCAAGCCACCTGAGAAGTGCTGTGACACTTTCAATGTGCATCCAACGTTTGTCTCCCTGCTGTGCCATGTAGCTGCTCTAATCTGGTTTAATGGGCGCCGAAAGAATAAGTACATGTCCACAGGATGCAGACAAAACACAGATGTAGGATGTGTGTTCTGGGCTTTAGCTGAGCATGAAGGTTGAATCTCATCAACCATGCCTAAACTCTGATATTTGGGGTTCTCATCCCACAACAGTGACTGTAAAGCCTGCTACTGGTTTACAAATCACTGAATGGTTTAGGTCCAGTTTGTGTGTGTGTGTGTGTGAGAGAGTCCTATATCTCCCCTTTTAAAGTAGTTAATAGTTTAATAACTATCTTTTACAAGGAGTGTTAAATTTAGTACAAGTACAAGTCTGTTAAATTTACATAAAATAAATATGTACATCGGTTGCACATATTAAGGTTATGTTTACTTAAAATTATTTATTTATGTTTAGTAAGTAAAATTCTATGTTAAACCAACATAACTTTTTATTTACAGTGCATTCAATTACCCTATGTTAAATTAGCATGTCTTTTTCATGTAAATAATATTTAACCACCCTATGTTAAACTAACATGACTTCTTTTTGCAAAGTATATTCAATTAGGCTATGTTAAACTAATATGACTTGAATTTAAAGCTTTTTAATGTTTTGTATATTCAATCACCTCATGATAAAACAATGAAAGTATTTTATTCATGCAGTGTCCTGGCAAATTAACCTATCATGCTCAAGTCTCACTAAATTACAAATCTTGCATACTTTGTGTATCCATTCTACATTTAACTATTCCTGTACATTGACCAGTTATTTGAAAAATACATGTTGTACATCCTTCTACCTGATCCAGGTTAAACTCTTAATAAAGGCATTTTAAAATGTGCAAAATGTGTAAAATAAGGCAGTGGACGACAAACAAAACTTCTTGGTTTCTGTCCTCCCTCCAGTATAAATTATTTTAAAAAAAACAAAAAACAAAAAAACAAACACAAAAACAAAAAAAAGTAAATCAGTCAAGAAAAAATAATCCCAGCCAAAACACATTTCTCATGAAACAATGTTATTCATCGTACAAAGAGTTCCTTATGAGAACAAAACATCAATAATAAAGAATGTTCCCCGCTGGTATACTTATGGTTATTAATTACATGTACATATATGTAAGGATGTACACTTGCAAACACAGGCCACTTTTTAGAACAAGTCAACTTTTCCATTCACAAGTACAACACAATGTTATGAAGACTGCATTGTGAAGTCTTACTGCTACAACCTAATGTAAACTGTTGGTCTAATGTAACATCTTCCTTCTAACAAAACAAAAGTAAAGCATGTATAAAGAAATTAAGTCACACCATACTTTAAAAAGGCAAAAAATGGGCCCCCTTTTGGCAGTTTAATTTATAAAAATAAAAAAATTACACACCCTGTAACATTTGATGGGTAAAAAAAAAACAAAAAAAAACACACCTTCATAAAGGCAGTGCAACTTTGGTTGTTTAAGTGCTTGCCCAGTGTTCATAACAAGGAAATAAACAAATAAATCCCCACCACATCTTAATAAAGGTCTGTCTGCAGAGTACACAGCCAGCAACAAAATATATTTTGATCAAATAGAACACAACAAAGCAACAGTATGTTAGTATTTCACCTTACATTAACAGCTTAAACATTTTTTAATGCTATCCAAACTGTACTAGTTGGTGGAGCACACAGAAAACCCTGCGTTATGCTCCATCTCACGCTCCAAAAACTATAACTGATTTTACAACATGGTTTTGCCTCTGATGCGAGAGATACAGAGAGAATAATAGACAGAAAAAAAGAGAGAGCTAGCTGTAGGTTTTGACAGAAAATACTGAAAAAAGTCCATTACATAATTTCCCAAGTATTAGGTAACATATTTTAACTGCTTGTATTATACTACCATAACGTTAACATGTCTATCAAAATAAAATAAAATAAATAAATAAAGCAGAATTATTTATATTTGAGAAGCTGTTTGTACAGAATGTTGAACATTTTTGTATGAAGAATCAAGTAACTGTTGCAGATACATCGTTGACTAATCAATTTAATGATTATTTCAGCTATACTACAATGTATATCTAAAATCCAAGTGTATTGACTTTAAGGTGTTTCACCCCTGATAACTTATACTTAAAGAAAGCATAACCTATTTGTCTCGTCTTACATTGGATATTCACACCAAGATCTTAAACAGAAATGACTTTAAAGTCTTCTTCACAAAGCTACCAAAACTGATCAATCAATCATGATCAAGATATTTTTTTTAAAATTCCAGATCGCTACTATTTTGATATCTGATTAGTTGGATAGCTATTTTATTTCATTTCAATAACTAGATATTTTAGAGTTTAACAGAGAGTTTAAAATAAAATAATGATACCTAATAATTATACTCACCATGTACTCTCTCACTAGATTGTTTGGGTCCTCATTTAGGTACACACACAGTCCTTTGATAATGCAATCACGCAGTGCATCAACATCTTCACGCCAAAGCGGATATGAAGAACAAGTTATTTGGTTACAGTCCCTTTTCCTTAGAAAAATAAAATAAAAAATAAAATTGAAAGCATTCTTACTCAAGAAACTTCTGCAAAATTTGTCTGTAGTTGCTTGCCAATCTGTCCACCTCTCTTTTCGAACAGCTTCAGAAGTTTGGCAGACAGTGCATCAAGCTGTGAAAGAAATGTGGATTGCAGGGGAATAGTGGTAATGCACTTGAATTCTGCATTTACGTGAAAATAAGAATAACAGATATAAAAATACTGCAGTACAGTCCAGTAATTTGAAAAGAGATGCAGTAAATATAATTGATAAATAATTGATATTAAGCATCCACAGATTAGTGACCTAAAGTTAAAGACATGTACAGACACTGACTCCACAATTGATTGTTATTATTTAATCACTTAATTTTTTGATAATCTTATGATTGGGCTTTGTTTACCATATCATTTACCTCACTCAACAGTACCAGTTGAGAGCCATCTTTCTGTAAAGTTTTCAAGAATTTCCTTTTGTATGCTAAGCCGAACTACTGAGAAAAACACGACCAAGTTGAACTGGGGTGATGGGACCTGAACCAGGGAGCAATAAAAAGCATGCCAATGACAAAATGTGAAAAGGACAAAAATGTAAAAACTAAAAAAAACAAACAAACAAAAAACGCTCAGCCCCAAGATTGTTTGCACAAATCTTCCTCATTATCAAAATACTGAATCCAAATACATCTGGATTACAAAACCATGTATCAAGCAAATTTTATAGATCACATGCCTCACTTACTTCAAACAGCGCTGGCCAGTTTGCCTTAAAGTCTTGTATCATGGGTGTGTCTCAAACCACTTCATATCTCCTATATGCAAATGTCCTGTCCATTTTCATTCTAACCACCTCTCTGTTGTTCCTCTTCTTAATATCTGAAAGAATTTCCACTCTTAACCTTTCAAGGCTTTCATCAGATTCTCCAGTAGGATGGGGGGGCAGTAGTTCACTTCAGACTGCTTGGGTTTTTTGATGCCAAAAGCAGCACTTGATTTCCCCTCCGGTTTGTGCTTGAGAGAGTTTACCACCCCAACCTTCTCGAGTGAGTGCAGTATATTGCCAGTTTATTCTTCAAGCCAGCTTTCCATCCAGCATATCCAGTGAGTGAGCCCTTCTCAGTCAGGCAAGGATGCTTAGTGATGAGGGCTTGTCCAACTGTGTTAAACTGTTTATCAGTGACATAAACTTTGACAAGTTCTCCAAGAACCTAAAGGCCCGGAGCAGTGGTTGAGGTTGAAAATTGAGGAGTTGAGGCTTCTGTCATAGTTATTACTTTGATAGTCCCTCTGTTCTGTATTTCTTCAACTGAAGTGAGATTCATAAACTCATTTCCAAAAAGTGCATCCATAAACTGAAGTCGGAAGTTAGATTTAAGGCCACATTGTCTTTGTACCTCACTAACAAGTTCATTAACTGATCCAGGAATTCCATTTTCTAAAGTCAACCTGAGGCTGCTGTCATCACCCAGGATTACTTTAAGAATGGCTGGGGAAGTCATCGTTCTGTGTCTTAGTCTGTGAAGAGGTTAAGTAAGATTTAATATTTAAAAAGGTTGTTACTTATTCCTTTATGTTAAGACACATTTTTCTTTATGTAAATATGCCCATGTGGTGTCAGGTTTTGTCATTTTAAAATTTCTCAGCCAGATTAAAAAAAATTGAGAATAAAAAAGCCCCGTGGTTAATTTTTCAGTTTGATCAGCACATTAGAGAAGACAATTAGCTGCAGCGGATTCAATCCACCAGAAAAGTTTTCAAGTAAAAACTGCAAACAAGACAACAAAGATTAAAAATTAGAAACCTAGGCAGGATTTGGCCTTCCACATATGACGTAATAAAGAGTCAAATTATAGTTTTAATCTGTTTTCTAACTATGATGGGCAAAAAATTTCTCAGATATTATGCCAAGGAATACACTCAGAATGTGGACGGTAATGGGGCATAGTGATACACAGGCAAGGGGGGGAGACATGCTGCAAAGACATAGAACAAGTAATACAATCTAATCACAACATTTTTTGTAATCCTTAACCAAACAACAAAATTGGTAAATGCAATAAAAGCGAAACTTTAAGGCATGAGAGTAGGATTTGTCAGATGCTGTTTGTAAACACAATATTCAAAGTTGGCCCCACTTCACTGCTCCTCTTGGATGCATGTTTACAATCTGGCACCTAGTCACTATGCCCCACCCTCACACCCTGTATACTTTTACTATCTCTGGGCTATAAACCCACTGCCCAAAGGTTGAGAAGAAGCAGAAGCAGAAAAAGAGCCTAATACAAGAAAAAGAAGAGACTGCTACAAAAGTAAAGAAGAGGAAGAGAGAAGAGGAGAAGACATACAAATAGAAGAGACAAACACAAGAAGATGAGAATAATACAGATGAAAAAGATACTAACACAAGAGGAATAGATTTGTACAAGAGGAAGAAACTGAAGAGACTAACACAAGAGAAGACTAATACAAGAAGACAACACAGAAGAGACTAATACAAGGAGAAGGAGTCTAATACAAGAAGAAGGTGACTGCTTACTGTACCTTTCAATTATGTGTTCACCCACAGCAACCAACATATCCTGCAAAGTACACATTTAAAAGTCAGATACTATTTCAGTGGTTAACCAACCTTTAATGATGATATGCCTTTTTAAGGAAACCATACAGCGTGATCCAACCATATAATTGGCCAATGGATATGTGTCAGTGAGCTCACTGAGTACCACAAGCTTTGTTTCTTTTGATGGTGACAAGCTTAGTTCAAAGGCTCTGTAATGTTCACTGTACCACCCACACAGCACATTCACGATGAGGAATAACTCCTCATTTATAATACGCATCTGAATGATTTCAGCAAACTCTGGTAATCCACTTGTTGATCCATATGAAACTATCATACTGTTGCTGTAGGCTATGCCACTACTTGACGCATTCTTTGCAAGATGTACTTCAGATGTGTTGGGATATTTTGATGTAATAGCCTGAGCTACTTCCTTTCTCAGTACATCAACTGGAACTGTGGGCACAGTGGTTACTTCAACACTAGATTTACCATACGATGGTGAGTTTATGTGGAAGCCAATCATATGCTGATGTTTTGAAGCCAAAGTCAGAGGTACATTCTTAAAGCAACTCATGTGCTTTACAATCTGCTTAAAAAAACTATGTTTGGCTTCAAATCGCATCGTCCAGAGTGCAACTAGAGGGCCAAAACACCTTACTAACTGAGGGTAGTGCTCAAGATCGTGGTGCTCAGGGAAAAGTCTGACACCGGGGAACAACTCTTGGTACCTCTGTCTATGCTCAACTATTTTGCTTTCAAGGTTTGAGACGGATTCATCAGCATGCACAGGAGCAACTACCAACTCAACAATATCTTTTAAATCCATCAACACCAGCCACGCTGGCTGATTTTCTGGCACTCAAGGTCCAATCAAAAATGGGAGAAACCTCAGCAAACTCCAATTTTCATGGGCATTACCACCAATAGTCTTTCAACCCAATAAACTGTGTGGTACAAAATGTAGCTTATTTGTTTTGTCTGACCATTTATAGGGGAAAGACATTATAGCTTTATTCAGGTCATCTAATGTAAACAACTTTTTTGATATCATTGATGACAAGCAGTAAGCCAGCTCAACTGGCACAACAACCTCAAATAGATCAGAGCAACGTCAGAAGGAAATCCAGAGACAACATTAAAATGAGATAGATTTTTGGTTAAAACACATTCTTTTTTAACTCCAAAGAAATGTCTATTATTCTCAAGGGCATTTTTTACATAAACTGCATGCACCTCCTTAGTTCTCAGGGTGAAAGCACCAGATGCAACACACTCAGACTTTATATCGCAACTTCTTGCTGTACAAAACCGGCAAAAGAAATCCCCTGAAAAACTTTCAGTGAAGCCTGCAGTACTGTGCGCTCCCAAGTTATCAACTACAACACTGTGCAGTGTACCTTTAATAGATGTGCCTATAAAAGGACAAACACACCATGTTCCTCCAGAGTTTCAAGATCCTGCAGAAGGGGTTCCAACACTTTATCATAACCTGCAAGATACTGCAAGATAAACTGATGATAAGGAGGAGTGAGAGCCAGGTGGCAGGGTCCCTACTACCCAATAAACACCACAAATTGAAAGGTGCGTTTCTTTTTATAATCAAGAATGTAGGTAACTGGTTCCATGACACTGAATTTTTCCTTGTAGTATTGCTTCCATTGATAAGAAGAACTAAGAGAGCCTCCTTTTTCAATTGCTCTTGAAACTGGGTTACCTGAGCAAACTGCTGTGGTGATTTCATTAAGTACACAGTCATCAATTTGGAGGTTGTGACGCTCAAAGATATTACTTACAAAATCTCTACATACAGGCACTGACGCTAAGCTTATCAAGTAGTTAAGTTCTTATAAAAAATCCTCAAGAGCTGTACCTGGCACATGCACTAAATATTCCAACTTCAACAAGGCTGCTGCAGGCTGCTGTTCAATAACACTTGGGAGAGCCTTCTCTTGACCTTTCCAATCTAGGGGTGTACCAGATATGTCCTTTTCCACATACTCTTCGCCCTGGATATCAGAAAACAAATCATGTAATGACGGTGATCCTAATGTAGTTGTTTTCACAATACCTGATATGAAGTCAGTTACAGTGTGAGGTGTGTGTTTGTGACTCTTATGAGACTTAAAGGTACCATAAATACTTTTTTGAAAACTACAGCCAACAAACATGCAACAGACATTTCCATTGCTCCTCAGATGAGTATTGATATGAACAAAGTACTCTCTTTCATTGACTAAATTCTTGCATGCACATAAGTGACAGCTGAAAGTAGACAACTCCTTTTGATTCTGACTTATTTGTGTGAAATGTACTCTACTTTGATGTACGATTAAAGCATTCCATGTCTTAAATGTGCACGCACATTTCGAAT
>JAPZDY010000092.1:0-13938 GCA_029783645.1 Ctenochaetus hawaiiensis | reverse complement strand
GGACACATTTACATGCATGGATGGCTTGGTCATGACGTCACCTTCCAGCTGGCCAGCCAGTCCTGCAGGAGCTGATCCGATTGGTCAGCTCAACCAACCATCACAGGCCTGTTTCAAACATATGAGGCAGCTCGATGAAAACAAGATAAAATATAAAGTTTACATTACAGTATCAACAGTGTGACACATTATCTCTTTATTTGTCTTTCACTGGTCACAGATTTATTACAAAACAGATTTTCTCAAACAAAACTGTTTATTTTGTCAGTCTTCTTGCTAATAGCTCTCTAAATCAGCAAACATACAGCAAAATGTGATCCTGAAACATTATTTCAAACATTAAGCTGTCCATGCAATGCAAGATGGAAAACCAAGCTTTTAGAACAACAGCTATTAGTTAAAAATACTATTAAAAAAAGAGAAAATGGACATTTAGAGTGACATCTAAAACTGTGGAGATCAAATGTGCAGAACATCTCTGCAACTGCTTGTTCTCGTACTGAGATGATGAAACTTGTTTTATGTGGTCAAATTGGGACCTTCAGTGTGGGATCAGGGTAATTTCCCAGGGGGTTTGAGTAACAACTGAAATGTAGTTTCAGGTAAACAGCAGTTTCAACTCAGGTTTTCACTTCACTGGCCTGCAGAATATGAAATGTTGAAGACTGTTTGCTCATAGAACCCTAAAAGTGCCCAGTGACCATCAATGGGACTTCTCTGTTTTGATATCTGTATTCTTGATGTTTTCTGCTAATTGTGGCTAGCTGTTTATTGTAAATCCTATTTTTGTACTTTAAAAAGAAATTGTGAAGTAATTATAACTTTATCATGTGACGTCTCCTATTGAGAGCCCAGTCTATAAATGTTAAGGTACTTTTCTGTCATTTGTTGTTTTGGGTGAACCCGAACGTCATTATCTCTGACCTCACTAGCCTTCTGTCTTTTTCCTGAAACACACACACCCTTTACTTTCTCAAGTTTCTATGTATAAAACTATCACTGTTTGCTGTATTTCTGATTCACTTGTAGAAAAAAATAACATTTTCTAAGAATGAGTAAGCAGAGTTAAGTCTGTGAAATTTTCAGAATTGAAGAGATGGAATTTCTTAGTCAGCTTCCTTCCTTTAACTGTCCAATAAATCGTCTCAGCATCGTAGCGGAAGGTGTCTGGTTGAAAATCTTGTGCAATTTCGTTCACATGGAAAATATTTGATTGAGAATGAATTCCTGGCGCTGCATGTAAAGTCATGTCTAAATTTTTGGCCAAAATAGTTGCCTTGTTTCCTCAGAGACATTATATTAAGTAGATAAGATTTAAAGGGTAGTTGTGAATTCTTTAACTGCAAAAATAAGCTTCTTATCAGATTTGTATGTCTCAGTAGAGAATATTAGGCACTGTATGAGGAATATTTAAGAAAATGTACCGTGCAGTTTTAGTCTCCTCTTTAGTTTCAAAGAACTGAGAGCCTGTTACACAGAAAGGTATCCAAAGAAATCACATGGATGCCTTTTGTGGTTATGAACAGTTTTGCTTTATGAGCATGATTTGACATTTTAAAATGTCACCCCCTTTTGTTTTGTTTTGATGTCACCGCCTTGTGCATCAGGAACAAGTCTTTTGTTAACTTTAGCATGATGCCAAAACTCTGTGGCAAAACAAACAGAGTGTCTGCATTTGTCTTCCTCGTTTCCTAATGGCTCTCTGCCATAAGCTCAAAGGACAGTTTGATACCTGGAGCAAGTTTCCTTAAACTCTATTGTAATTATAGTCACATGCATGCCCTGCCCATATTGCTCCATATTTTCAAGGCCAATATAATAACAAGGATGAGATCTGACCAGACTTTATTTTCGAAACTCGTACCAGTAGCTGCTTAACTTGTTTTTCTTAGCTTTATTTATGTCCAAGAAAGTGTCGCCCAGTTCATGAACACAGTAAATGTTTTAAGTTTTTTTTAGGTTGCTGTGCTACAGCTTCTATGGAAAAAGATGATCATATTTTATACAGCAGTTAGTTCTCATTGAATAATTTAATTTGACTAAAAGGAATTGAGTGCTTATATAGGCTATATCTTTTCCAGTAAAATGAGACTAACCCTAACCCACATCATTGATAGCCATAAGAAAATGCTCCATCACCGGTTTCTATCTAACGTAGACCTCAATAATCTTTCAAAGATGAAAGTACATCCAGACATATCCATAAAATAATACTTTTGAGTTATAAAGTGATTAGTTCTCAGGTGAGGACAGGATGAAGAAAAGGAGCTTCAATAAAACCAGACGTCTAGGTGTGCTCGTATGACATCAGCAGACTCAGACAAATTGGCGAAGAGAGAAAAAAGGCACCGTTGGACAAACAATGCAGACTTTGTACTGCTGTCAGACTGAAACGTTGAAACGTCAAAAGATGAGCAGGAAACAGCGGAGCACAAACTTCTCTGATGAATCACACATGGCACCACAGAGACGATTAACAGACTCTCATTTCACTGGCTGCATAATTAATGGAAGCATATAGATATAAATTTACAAAGTACAAAGAAGCTGGTCTCTGGTTGTAGGGAAACCTTGTGCGCTACTGTGAGGGGAAATGTTTATGTGTGGTTTGGTGACAACCAAGTCCAGTTGCAGAATCATTGTCGTTGGCGGGGCCAAATAAATGATTAAGGGAAAAAGCATTGTCATAATCTGCTGTCACTTTATGCTGTTAGCTTATTAATAGTGGCTGTATGACTGTTGTCAAAAGGCAATATCAGACTCGGGGTCATTTTACTTGATATCAGCACAGCTGAGATTTTCTGATCTAACCCCACAACTGAATCAGGTTTTGTACAATGTCAATCACTCGTGTGACATAACCTACGCGAAACTAGCAACAGATCATGCTCTTTCTATGAAGAGAATAAAACTATGGACACACACACACACTCTCTGAACTGATAAGCATTTTATTTTGCCTGTTTCACGTGTGTGCATGCTTTCCTGAGTATGAAACATCAGACCTGCTAGTAGATAGGACCGAAGCCAGAAAGGAGGAAGAACAACAAAGGTGATGCAAGGGCTCTGTGGGCGGGACAATAACAGTGATGTAACAGTCAGTTTCTCTTGTGGAGGAATTTCCTGCTAAATGGGTCAAGGTAAACCGGTAGACTGAAACAGAGAGACTGAGAGAGAGCGAGAAACAGAGAGAGAGAGAGAGAGAGAGGTTATTTAAAATGCCACTTTCATGTTGTTTTTTTTTTTGCACGTTGTATCTCTGTGTTTTTTTTTCCACCCCTGCACTTGAGTGAAACGCTATGCAGGAACAGATGCACAGACATGTGAAGGCATCATGTGTTTCATGTGCTTGCCAAGTATCATCTGGAAAGACTGTGCAGCCTCTTGTGTGCAGCCATGCTGATAATAAGGCAGTATATTCTAAACTTGGCACACAATTTCAAGTGTACAGAATGAAAAAAGCTGCAGATCATTAGCACACATCAGAGCAGTGGCTTCTGGTGTTTTTTTTTATTCCTGTCTTGTGACACAAATTTAAGAGAAACAAAAACATGGAGTCTCTGTGTATGTACACCAGGGTGGCTGGAGACTCATAGACAGCTTAGCAGCTTCAATCCAACTTTTACAAATTTCTCACAAAGAAACTTGGCTTTTAAAAAAACACTCAGCAATGTCACTGTGTCAGATTCAGGGAAAAGTTCAAGCTCAAACTACAAGCAGGAATATGTGTCTGATATTCCATTTCCACAAGAGAGCTATAAAACAGATGTTTTTGAAGTAGTTATATGATTTCTGGCAGAGGAGAGAGTCAATTAAGCACGTGAAGATCAAGCCAGTATTGCGTGGGTGTGGAGGGATTCCCTCTCTGTTGGCTTGTTATTATAAAGGGGCGGGTTTTAACAGATGGGAGTTAACAGAGCATGGGATTCCCACTTTCTCTGTGTGTGTGTGGGATGACGCAGTGTATATTAAGGACCGCATAGTCAATCTCCACCACAAGTATCACAGTCTGCATCATGGAGCGACATCAAGCAGATCAGGAGGAGACACTGATGAAAGTTATGGTGCAAACAAACAGTTTGGAAGCTGTTCATCCACCCAGGGGTCCACCTGCGGACCTCCGTGGATACTCCAAGTGTGCCGTTGCCTGGGCAGCAGTGATGGGATTGGTCACTGTGGCTCTGCTGGTGGGCTTTATCCTGCGCTTCGTCGTTTTCCCGCCATCATGCAACCGGGTGAGAAACACTCCATAGCACTGATAAAAAGTTGTCAAAGCAGATATCATTTCTGCTGGTTTTTTCTCTGTGTATGCTTGTTTCTAATTCATTTATTGTCTGTCTACAGGATCCTTCATCAATGAATCCACGTATAGTCGTCTCCACCTGTAATCTAACAAGTAAGCATGATTTTTATACCACTTTCTTCCAACAATTTCTTTAAGCTGCTAACTTCACACTTCACTTTGCTAATTAAAAATATTTCCCTTCACTTCATAGTAAGTGATGGACAGAGAAGATGTGACATCTTCACTGCGGATGAAGCTGGATACTACTTGGTGTATGGATGGGTGAAGTTCCCAAACAACACCAGCGAAGAGGTTGTTCTCAAGCATAAGCATGAAGGACAAAGTAGAACACTCCAAAAGGAAAATGTTAAGAAGGGATATGTCTCCTTTTTCAATGAGGTCCTTCTGTTCAGTGGCAGCAGAATAAGCATTTACTACGAGTCTACCTTCATAGACAGCTTGTTCCATGTCTATGAACTCGGGCCGAAAAATGTTCTGCATGTTAGCAAACTGCTGTCAGGGCTCAGTGATTAATTGGAGAACCCTCTTGTCATAAGCTGTCAGAACCTTTTGCCCTTGATCAGCACCAATCAGGGTGCACTAATCAGATGGTAGTTTCATGAGAAACAAGGTGAGTGTGTTTGCTGTTGAAAGAGTGGTCGGGTGTGGTCACTCTGAGGTCTAGTGAGGATTAAATTTTTCCTCTGATACTGAGGTGAGCAGATACCAAAGCTGTTTTGAGCTTCTTGTTTTGAGAAGTTTTTGTCACTTGTGGCTGAGTGTTAACGAAGAAAGTCAGGTATTGAAGAGATGCCCATGTTCATGACCACTAAAATAAATTAAAGCAGAAAGTCCCATAAAGTGGGGCTGCTAGTTTGATTTGAAATATCGCTTTTGCTAAGAAATTGCTACAAGGATCGCTCATAACTAACTCATAATGTACTTCACCTTCTTGTCTTATCCTGGAAAACCACACACCGCACAAATTGTGTTGTTACACTTTCACAAGAAAAAGTTTCCTGTCTATCGAGTCATTTCAAGTCTCTGATTGACTACTCTACCCAGTGAGGATGACCAACCATTTTCACAAACCCACCGACTCACATTTTGTCATATTAAAGGCTGTACAATGTACTTATGTTAAAGGTTGTGGAATTTACAGATGCGATGGGCATTCACAATGTCAGAAATCCTGTCCACTTTTCGGTCACTGTATGTTGAGATTCTCAAGCGTGACTGAAAGCTTGATTTGCAGTTTATTTAATTTTGTTGCATTGTATGCTCACTGGCAGTATGGAAACAGCATGTGGCCTCAACAGAATATTGTATATTATCACAATCAGGGATCTAAGGACAGAGGCCGTTGTTTTATGTTGTACATATTCTAACATCCAATGAAGCTTTTTTTTTGCTGTTGTTAACAAATTTAAATTAAAAAGTCTGATGATAATGTCGTGCCATCCCGTTTTTTCTTAAAATTTGTATTGTTATTTAAAAGAGCGGGTTCACATATTTTCAAATTGTTCACATTTATTTACTTCCTCATAAGCTGGAGTGGGGGACTTATGTACAGTCCTTAGTAAAAATTCCCTGTTTGTGTTTTAAAACACAGCACTTGGAGGGCAGATTTACAGATCACATATCATGTTTAGTGCTTTAGTGGCACCTAATTAAAAATGTAAAGTTAGACTGTGCAGCTGGGAAGATTGACTGGGATGAACTAGTTAAGAACTTTCACTGTAACACGGCAAAACACATATATCACATATACATACCTATGTACATATACATAATGATATACTGAATCCTAAAAAGCCACCTGCAGCTAAAAGTTGCAATTGTTTTATAATGTTTAATAACTTTTGAATCAAATGCGATCAACATGCTTGAAAAAGTCGTGTAAACCGCAGTTCCTTAGCTTCTCAGTGGTGGTGGTATCACATATGACTTCTTTGCCTGGAATAATGTTACATAAAACGGCTATAACATGCTAAAGTTTAGGGTTAAGTTCATTCATTCTCAAAAAAGTAAATGGAAGAGTAGTTTTTTTTTTTTAAATGAACAAGGCTGTGACTTAATAATCAAATCATCAAATGATGTGTGATAGAGGAGGTTTAAAAACCAAAATAAATTATGACAATCTGCCTTAAATCTTTAAGAGTCAAAAAAATATGAAGAGTTTAAAAAAATATTGATCATTTTCCAGTACAAAGTAATATTCATTGTAGTTCTTTAAGTCTACACACCTGGTATCTTCAACACTTCTGAAAAACTTTTTATTGTTGTTTGCAACTTTATTGGTGACTCAGTTTCATTACTACAATCCATCTGTTCTATTCTTTTTCAGTCACAGTTGTTATCACCAGCCCACAGAGTGTTTGGGTGGAACAGGAGATTAGAAACGGATGTTCATAATGCATATAAAAAGTGATACGTTCATGGCCATTTTAAATTATTTTCCACCGACTTTCATACTATGACATTTAGAACAGCGATGCATTTTTAATCATTTTTAAAATCTGATGTTAACATGATGAATGAAGACAATCAGAGAGACATTTCACAAGCCTGATAAAATACTTGAATATAAGAATTGTTCATCCGTAACTTATAGCTCAGAGTTACTTATAAGTTACTTATAAATTGAAAAGAAAATCTGCTCTCAGGCACTGATCAGTGATCTGTATCAAAGTGAAACTTAGTAACAAATGCCTGCTGGTCTGTCCAGCCTATTTCTGAGTCTCTCTGTATGCCGTCATTCCTTCACAGAGTACAGGAAAGATAAAGCGCTGGTTAATGCTTTATGGAGCGGTTGCCTCATCATGTTGGAGCACCTCCGGTTTGCCTCCCCCGAGCAGCCGCCCACATGTGACACAGCAGCATTGCCTCAATCAGCCAAAACCAATGGACTAAATGACAGTGTTCATATTTGCCTCACTGGGGGACTTTTAATCAGTGTAATCAGTGCTGTGCTTTTTTTGGCTCGTGATCAGGTGTGGAATGACTGATGGCCTGCAGGCTTTGAATAAGAGAAATTACTAATGCATTAATAAAGGTGGCATCAAGTACTATACAAACATGATATCACTGGTTAAGAGTAACTAAAAAGGTGATAAGTTTAATTGGGAATATTCAAAATGGAATATAAAGTACAAAGGGACACAGGGGAGAAAAAAATGAGTAAAAACAAAGTAAAACAGACACACACCAAACTGCTTTTCAGCAATGTACTTGAAAAATTTCTCAACATGAAAAGTATAAATGGTGTTCAAAATACAAAAAAAAGTATTCAGTTGGTTTAATACTGTGTATGAGTGAATCACACAAGGTCATCCTTTTTTTTTTTTTTAATTAACCTGTAAATTGGGTTAAGGTTGATTGAATAACTGAAAAAATTCAAAAAGAAGTGAGGTTATTTTACATGAATAAACTGATATTTTCAGGTAAAATATGTCAAAGACGGCAAGGAAGCTAAGGCAAGCTCCGTCACTTGTTACTGATTTCATAACACACAGTTGCACAATAAAACTTGTTTTGATAAGCTACTGAATCGTTTGGAGCACATGTGTTGTCTTGATCTCTTCAGGAAGAAAGAGGCTGCATTCATGTAGGTGTGCATGTAATTCCAAAGCTTTTGCGAAACACAAGCTGCAGCTGTGTCATGTTCTCTCTGATCTTATGAGAGTTTTGGAACTATGTTCGCGCTAACGGAAACACAGCTCCTAGGAGGCTACTGGGGATGTTTTAGATTACATGATTTCAGCACATGAGCTGTGCAAAGGCATCTTACATTTTTTTCCTGTTGTTTTTCTTCCATTTAAGTTCCTGGACACCGTAGGCTTCCACTCTAACACAAGGTGTGGAAAAGAAAAGGAAACGAAAAGGGCTATGTGGATTGGAAAACGTCACCAGAGCCTCTATCAACACAGTGGTGAATAGGAAATGGGTGAACCATCCTTTTAAGGATGAAATCAGCCTGGGGATAGGAAAAATGACAGAGTTCTTGATTGGCTCATGGAGGTTATTTGCACATGAGCTGCAACCTGATTGGATTAACCCTACAGGAATATCACAAGTCTTTTCCATCTTAAAATACCTTAAATTCTTTTTCTGTAAAATAAGGTTGAAAATGATTTTTCTAAACCGATGTCTGCTCTGTAGTCAAGCTTGTGTGTCCCAACGCTCACTGCATGGGGCTAAAATGGCAAATAACAATTAAAAAAGTACAGTGCTGAGAAGTGGCATTGATAGTTTATTAGTCCATTTGCCGCTACTACATGAAACCCTTACTTCAGATGTCCATCGATGGGAGTTATCAGCTTAAAGACTCAGCATGAAGTCATATTTAGGCTAAAATTGACAAAAGAGGATAAGAGCACCACATGTAATGAAGACTTTACTCACGTTTCTCTAACGTCAAGGTATTGTCTTATAAAATGAAAGGTCTTAGAAAAAGTCTCAGAATAAACACTGTCTTTGACAGACATGTGCTGTGAGAAAGGTCTATTGTCATAAAGAAAAAAATGCTTTAAGGTGATATACTCTATGATCAGACGTTTTAGCAAAGAAACCTATGCGCTAACGATACGGTAACTCCTAAACGTCAGAGGTCGATGACGACACGTGACATCAATATAGTTAAGCCATCAGCCCGGAGATCCTTCAGCCATATCAGATCTTGTCAGTAAACTTGCTCAAATGTAAATATTGCGATCTTTTTGACGCCATCATTTTTTTTTTCAAATAATTAATACACCTCTATAATTATTTTTTGAGAAAATACAGACTTTCATTCTGCACCTTTCGAGAAATTCTGTGGATGTACAATTTTTTGAAATTATTTGCTTTCATGCAGTTGTTGTCTATATGACCTTTAATTTTCAATCCATATGTCCTCCTTACATCATTCATTCATGTGGAAATGTACACACACAGCAAAGCTATTAATACATCATCTATTTCATTACACTACCTGCAGCAATGACAAGTTGAAACTATAAATAGAAACATTACCAACCTGATATCCAACTTTACGGTAAACACTCAGTGCTGAATACCTCACCTCTTCCACCCACACACACTGTGGCTGTGTACATAATGAATAGATGATACTGTTCAGCACTCAAAAAAGAGAAAGTTATTGTTAATGTATTTACAGGCACCTTAACTCTCAGTGATATTTCAGCCACCAGGATCTATTGTATGATTTATTGAAATATCTTTTCTTTTGTTCTGAGGTCAGTAGATGGGAAGGAAAACCCAGCGGAAACAAGAGATGTTAGTTATTAAGGAACAAGACTGAGGTATGTGTACAGTTGTAGATAAGGTGGAAAACGGGACGGATAAAAATAAACACCAGCTGTTGTTCAGATGTTTAATGTTCACAAGGGACAAAAAAAATTCCACTTAAAACATAACAACTGTAAACCACTTTTAACATCCAAAACCTCAGGAAGTCGACTCTGATTCACTAAACTGGTATCAGCTGGTGTGTACTGGGAGCCACATTAAAACTCACTGAAAACCTATTGTTTAGATGTAGTGACCTGATCGCTGGAGATTATGAACAATGCAATACTATGCAACAACTGTGAATAGTGTGGAAAAACAATGACAGTAAATACTCAGGGCCCAAATATGGGGAGGCCCTCAGGAGCCTGAAACTCATGGTCAGGGGATCTGAAAACGATCTGATGAAACAAAATGTTAAAACTGCATCAGCTGATTTTGTTGGAACAGAACAACAAGTTGTAGTCACAACAATGACTTAAAGCCACCCTCTTATAGAACGGCAAGTGTGTTAGCCAACAGTTGTTTGTTTAGGCATCAAGCATACATAGAAATTAATCAGCATTAAGTTGGATTGTTGAAGTTTAAGTCCAATATTTGCCTTTTAGTTCTGTTTTTGGTCACAACCAATCCATCCATCCATCCGTCTGTCCATCCATCCATCAATCTATCCATCATCTTTTGCTTATCCTGACACCGGTTGTATTGGCAGGCTTTTTAGATGTCTCTCTCCTTGGCAAAATTTCCCAGCTCCTCCTGGGCAATCCTGAGGAACTTCCAGGTCAGATAAGATATTGTGCATAATCCCTTCAGAGAGTTTGCCGGTAAGTACCTGGTGGTTGGCCCTTTCAGTCCCAGCTAAACACAGCCTAAAACACCATTATGGATCTGCCACCATGGCATCCACCACATGCAGGCATAAGGGCCAAGAGCATGCAGACTAGGTTGAGGTGTCCTCATCTCTTGCATCCAGAAATACTCCAAGGTTACATCACTACCGACCCCAAGACAAAATATCTGGTTCTTTAACCAATGCTCCACTGATCAAAAGAGCAGCAAAGGGTCAAATTACGTTGAATAATGCAAGGCTCTTTTTTTTTTTTTTTTTAAATGATGATTATGGTTTTATGAGGATGAAATGGGCATGTGCAGTTGCTGGTTGATGGTTTTATGTTTTTTTATATTTATTGTTAATATTTATTGTGTTTCTTCTTGACTGTATTTTTATACTGCACACATTGTCCAAGACAAATTTCCCACTGGGACAGTAAAGTTTATCTATCTATCTATCCATTAAGATATGCTTTGGTTTCCTTGTTAATTTAAAAATATTGATTGAGGGCAGCTTTAGGACAGCTGAATGAACTAGCACAGGTTTGATATTGCTAAGTCTTGCTGTGTGGACAGGATATGGCCTAGTAAGCACCACACGCAACATTGCCCTCAGTTTCAGAAACAGTAAGTCAGTTACTCAGTATCATAGATCTCTGTCACCATCTCATGTTATTGAGGATGTGAGACTGCTTGAGCTCAAAAAGTAGTTATTTCAAGCAATCATTTGCAGCAGATTTCGCAGAAAGACTAAACTCAAGAGTTAGCACAAAGTGATAGCACTATTGAAAACTCTCATATTGATACAATATATGCAGACTGAGCCTTGATAGCCAATACAAAAATTGTTCATGTCTGGCTCCAAGAAATTGCCCTCAATTTCAAAAACTGGCACAAACGGTAAACCAGCACCGAGAAGGTCTTCACCATCAGACCTGAGCATGTAGAAAATGGTCTGATGATGCTCCCACTCCTTGTAAACTTCATATTAATGGAGTCTCACAGTAATCATTATGTATTTTGAGAGAAGAGAACTAGAAAAAAATAAGGCAAATCACAAGGTCAGAAGTGATTTATAATTTCTGTGGGTCATCTGATTCAAGCTGCCATAAACTTTTTAGAACAATACCAATAACCTGATCCAATATTTAAGTTCAGACTCATAATCAATTTTATTTAATTTTCAGATGATCATGTTTCCTGTCCTGCAAGGTGTTCCTCCTCTTTCTCTGTTGAAGGGACTTTTCTGATTCTGTGTCATTTAGATGAAGTCTTTATCTTGTTTTTTTTTTTAAATAGTTATCCTTTTACCATATTATCGCACATTTTTTTAAATCTATACTTGAGTAAAAAGTGTAGGCTTTTTTTAACTACAGGACCTCCAGAAGTTTTAGAAAAGGTTTTTTTTTGGAATATTTGCCCTCCATCCCACATACCTGTGTTTGTGGACATTTCGTGGTTAAGTCAAAGATCCCTTGTTTATTCTTATATTAAACTACTGGAAAAGTTCTCTCACATTTCTCTCCTGTGTCTGTGCTCATAGACTAACGCCATGAAATTTCAAAAGGTCCTATATCATCTACAGCTCTCTTAAACAGGGACAAAAGCTTTAGAGACCAAAAGTGTGTTTTGTATCAGGCTGTAAATATACTTTTCTGCTGTTAAGTTTACAGTGAGGTTTTATGGGACTGGCTTGCTTCTGTGGCCATGACAGGAACTGCAGTTTTTGGTAGTTTGATAAGAAGACTGTGGCTGATACATAAAGAATTTCTTAATGAGGGAGATAGATTAGATGTGACTGCAAACCCTTTTCAAAATTTTTTAACCTGACAGGGTATTGTTAAATACTTTAAAATGTGTGAGGAGCTTTAAAATATGGTCCCCTGGTCGAATCAGATATTGCTGCTAAAAAATTCCCTCCAGGAAGGAAATATAAAGTAAGCCTTGAAACTTTCTTTTTTCAGCATTCAGGAATAACACCTGATATAATATTTATCAACCAAACACAAGAACACAAAAACTGTACAACTGTACTGTACTATATAAACAAAATATTTCTTTGAACACATTTTTTCAGGCAAAACACAACTTTTTTCCTTATGAGAACAGAATACCCTTTGTGCCTTTTGTTCCACAGCTTTTTCACAACAGAAAACTGAAAATTTAATTTTTAACTTTTATCATATCAGTTTGTGGAAACCACAAAAAAATTAAACATTTATTCAGGCAGTTTGGTTGTGTTTTCTACTGAAGTTTTTAGCTGTTTTTAGTGAAAAGGCTCTAAAAACCCGTTGAAAATTTCATGCCTGGCACCAAACCCATTGAATATATGACTGGTATTCGGAAACATTATAGAACACCACCGCCAACAACAATAATGATAAAAACCAACTGGTTAAATTTAAATGTTTTTTCTTAAACACATTTGTTTGGATTTGTCTGACAAGGCAATGATTAATCCTGTGTCTCAATTATTAAGGTGGCAGAAGCATGGCATGCTTTAGTGGTCTTAGCAGTTGAGGTGGGTGTAAATGCCTAAACAAAGATGAAACTTCAAACCCTAAATTTTTTCTGTTTTAAGTTTAACTCTAATTGTTCAAGGGTTGGTACATCTTTTGGGGAAACTCAAACTTGTTTTAGCCAGACAAATGGCCTGTTTGTTTTTTTTTCTTTTTGGGTGTTGTTTACCATAAGAAAATGTATCTAAGTAATGTCAGGACTTTCTTTTCCTGAGAATCAAAACTTAAAAAAAAGAAAAGCCACAGCCCAAGAGAAAAGATCACAGAAATGTGGTAGACACCACAAATATGTGCAGTCAAGATCTGAATCTGTTATGAGTTTGGTCTTAAATACCACACTATTCTATTTTTAGCTTTTTGAGTAAATTCCAAAAACTTGTTAAGCTAAGCCATTGCTATTCTTTGCAACAAATGTTGACTAAATTCCAGTCAGACAAACAAAAAGGGTTTTTTGTTTATTTTGTATGTTGTATTTTCTTCCTGTTTCCTGTTTTTGTACTCATTTTCTTCTTATTCCACACCTGTCAAGTCCCATCCTTAGTTAAGTTTCCTTTTGTTTCTCATAGTGTTAATTGTCTTTTACCTCCTGTTTTATTTTAACACTTGTCTCATCTCAGAACCTGAGATGAGTTCTGTCAAGTTTCCATCCATTGTGATCTTCTGCCCCGCCCTAATGTTTTTCACCTGTCTAGATTACCCCACCCATGTCTGATGACTCCAAGTGTTTATCGTCTGGGTGTTTCCCCTTTTTATTTGTCAGTTCATCTTGTCTCTGTTCTCCAACTCCTTCCCAGTTTGTTGTTTTATACAGTTTCATATTCTTTGTCCAGCTTTGTTTTTGGATTTCTTTTTGCTGTTTCTGCTCCCTTGGTTTCACCTAAATATATGAACCTTTGCCTTCAGAAATGACCCTTGGTTTCCCTCACCTATTTTGTTGGTGTTGAGCTTTTGGGTTTGTTAAAACGCTGACACTTCCTGTTAAGTCTTTATGATCCAAATTATCTTTACCTTAAT
>JAPZDY010000091.1:0-13954 GCA_029783645.1 Ctenochaetus hawaiiensis | reverse complement strand
GGTTCTCTGGACAAAACAAAAGTAATTTGTATTTATTGTAAATGTAAAAGGGCAGGGTAAAAATTCGCATTAATAACAAGTTAACTCAGGATCTAATGCGATTAATCGCGATTAAAAATTTTAATCGACTGACAGTCCTATTTCAAATACATTTAAATGCAGAGGAAAGGCAGTCATGCAAAGTTTGTTTTGCACTTGAGTCTTTTTTCACTGTGAAAGCTTGTAAAGTGTAACAGAGGAAGGTAAATTCAGGGATCTGAGGGAAAGGACAAACAGACGCCAACTGAATTAAAAAATTCCAAGAGACACCCTGGCCAGTTGAGAGTGTAGTTTTCCAAAATGAGATTTATTTACTGAATATCTGACTGCTCTGTCTGAGTTTTGCCTCCAAATAAAGCAGCTAGATTGTATTATAAATATTCCTTGATAAACCACAAAAGTGAGATCAATGCTGATTAAATACGGATTGTTATTCGGTCACTGCATTGTCTTTTTTCTACATAAATGGTTAGCACAAGAACATGTATTGTTTAGCTGTATGCTGAGAATGTTTGTGACCAGACTGCCTTTTTTCCTGCTTGAAATTGGACCAGGCTCCGCCCCTGTTTAAGTGTGTTTCTTGGGTCTTGATCATCTGATTGGTTAGTGGTCATTTCAGTTGCCTCCAAAGGCAATTTGGTCAGCGCCTGTTGACCCTTGGAAATGGATAAATAAACTGAGAAGCTCCAGACCAGTTGGTATTTGCAGTATCTCATGTCAGGCCAAATACACACTGCAGCTTGGTTTTTCCCAAATGTGCTATGACACAGTTGGCTAATGCCCAAAACTGAATGAAAGGAATTGAAAAGAGACAGTCGGTGCTTCTGATTGGAGCAGAGACAATACCGCTCCTGAGACAAGAACAGCCCGGTCCAAGGCCAGACCTTTAGAGACTTGCTTAATTAAGATCCCCTTCTAAGGTTGCCGATAATGGGGGAGGGGGCAGCTATGAGCTCTCAGTGGTACTTCAGAGAGGCAGTATGATGCTATAATTCAAGACAGGATTTGTACTGTTTAAATACAAAATGGTTTGATGATGAGACGGGGGGTAAACTTATGTGTCTATTTAGTTGTAATGATGCCAAAAACTAGCACTCAATTCTTAAGAGGAATCTGTTGGTGAAAAACTGTGGTGCCGAGCATCTTTAACAGTGACTGCAAAGATGATATTTGTACATGCACAAAAGATCTCTGTGCCAAAGTCCTACAGCTTTTGTTCTCCACCCTAACAGTCTCTAATCCCCCCTTCCTTTCCACTCATTCCCTCTCTCTGTTGTCTCTCACCCAGTATCTAATCAGCTGTTGGATGGTGACCAAAACGTAGGACGGCGATAAAGACCTCCAGCAAGAAATAAACAAATTTACTAATTTTTCATGACTATGCCACTGAGTGTGGGGTTCAGGTTTTTTTGACAAACACACAGTAAATAATGATGAATAACAAAAATATTCCAATCACATTCAAGCATTTAGTGACTGAAATTGCTAAATCAAACCATAATGCAAATTTAAATTGTTGGATCTCACAATGTGTTGTTTGTGTCTGGCTGATGCAAATCTGTTTGTGCTGATGCTTGGATGTGTTTCTCTCCTCCTGTGTTTGTGTGTGGGTTTGTGTTTATCCTACTCACTCGACCGTGTCCTCCCAGTTACACCACTGTCTCTGGTCCAGCTCCTGCATGTCCAGTCTGAATTTGGCGAGGCAGAACTCTCGGATGGCTAATTCATAGTGGGGTCCGCACCCCAGTGCAGGCACACACTGAGACACTGCTGAGTGAAGAGGAGGAGAGAAAAAATGTGGATCAGTGGCAAGAACAAAAAGAAGGCCGAAGGGCAAGTTCTAAAGGTTTTGTTGATAGTCTAAAAAGTGTAAACAGGCTGTTTCAAGGTAAAAGTACAAAGGATTTAAAGCAGCTATGAGTCTCAATATTGTCTCTTTAGGTTTTTGCAGACTACACTGTTTACCCACCTGTGGGACATGACACAGAAACACCATCTGCTTTTACAGTGTTACAGTGCTAGTTGTATTATTACCTAACAACAAACACAGAAAAGACGATGTATCCAGTGGAAACTTTTACAAGGAATTCTTGCTGGATATTTTCTTTTATTTTGTCAAGGAGAAGGGGAGTCCTCCAGATGCTTAAAAGGATATTTGAACCATTAAGTCTCAGACTGTGTGTGCCTGTAAAAGAGAGAAGGTCAAATGATCTAAAAATAGCAAAGAGACGTTAGATAAAAGAGATGCATCAGGGAGGTAGAACCACATTAATAGGCTGGTATTAAAGTCTGATGGTATCTACAAAGAATAGATTATGCTTCAGATGTGACAGCATCAGATCTAATATCTGATGGATGGTCTTATCAAATTCTAGATAATGCGTTATTTGCTCATCTGCTTCTTACTGAGACCGAGATAAGACAATGATGATGATCATGTTTGTGAGCAAAGTGTGAAGCTAGAGCCAGAGCTGTGGTAAGACAACCATCTCTCCACTGTAGCTTCATATTTAGCAAAAACACAAGGGTGGTCTTGATCGTCTAATCTAACTCTCTACAAGAGAACAAACAAGCCTTTCCAAAAATGTCAAATATTCCATTAAGATATTACAGTGGCAGTTTACAGCTATCTAAGATTACAGCAAATTCTTTAAAGTGAAGAAATTATCTGTTTTCAAGATCAATGCACATTTTCTCCAAGCAACACAAGTAATGATGATAAAATTTTCACTTGCTTTAATGTGCAGCATTAATATATATTATGGTTTAGTCATTGATCAGGAATTTAAACTATATATTAACAATATAAACTGCACGTAATGCCAGTTTTTGGCTAATCCTACCTGATATTTAAGGTACGGCATAACATCTGTAATTCTGTAATATATTCTAATATGTTAAAGTCTATCTTAAAATTTATATCTATATATTACATATATTCTATAGGATTATTATATGGAATTATTTCTACTTAATTATTATGATAATGACAGCCAAAGAGAGACAGGGGCGGCAGGGTTAGAGGGGACAGAGGGGATAAAATGCAGCAGAAAGAAAGCCTGGACTGGAATTGAGCTGAGGTGCTGCCAGAGCTCTGCACAATACTGAAATATTTTGACTTATTTTGACATATTTTGTCATAACAATATACTTATGTCTGAAACCCACTTCCTCTTATTGTTCTTTTACAGCTTCCTCCTAATTCTCCTCCTCCTGTTTTCCTGCAGCTTTCCTTCTATATCGCTGCATCTCTTTACTCTTTTTTCAGTATCTCCCTTATGACAACAACATTCCTCATTCCCTCTTATTAACGTGCTCTTTCCCATGTGTCTCAGTGAATCTGTACACATCAGTCCACAGTACACCTCTATTCATCCCTCCTTTGGCAGCTTCCTTTTTGATTTCTTCTAGCCTCCTGAGAGTTTTGTGGAGGAGTGGACAGATTGGTTTGGGTATTCTCGCTCAATCAGAAGCATTTAATGTGTTTATGTGTGCAAATATACATCTATGTATATGCACGGATGTTATGATGGAGCAGGAAGGGAGAACAGAAACAGAGATATGAGGAAAAATTCAGTACTTGTCATTTTGAAAATTAAAAAAAAAACAAAATTGCAGCTTCAAGGCTCCAACACTGTAAAATAAAATTTTAAGAAAAACAAAAGAAACTTGTTTACATTCCTACAAAGAATAAGACTGTGAGAAGAGTATATGATCAAGTTTATCAACATGTCAACAGGCCTGTGATCAAATACTGCGATCAAAGATCAGGATCAACTGTGTTTGTGAAAGCCAGGAAGATCAAGAGAGACTGAACAAGAGAGACAGTAGGTCTTCCTCCAAATCACAGTTTTGTCACGTCAACAATGTGGAACATGCTGCCAAAATAATTTATTTGTGACATACTTTCAAATGTGTCGAGTGTTTTTTGATCTGATGCCCCATCATCATGACAACTTTTTTTTTAAACCATCTTAAAAACTATTCTGCTCTGCCACCACTATAAGTGAACTTTGGTTCTTTTTAATCAACTGCAAATAGCTGATTGTACAGGGAAATAATGAAGAAGTGATTATAAGTAGGAAATAGAATGCAAAGGTCGTCTCCACAGTCAAAGTTGGTCATTTTGTACACCAAACTAATCACCAAGAACGATTCTCTGTAAGGTTTTGCAGACTTATAATAATTTCACACTACTTCTGCCTTTATTTCTCAGTGATAACATTTCATTAAGATTAGGATGAATAATTAGACATTACTTGTTAACTTGTAATTTGGTAATTTGTTTGGACTAATTAAGTTTCCACTCCTAAAAAAACAAACATGATGCAATGCAGGTGTACATTCAATGACAACTTTTTTTTTTTTTTTTTTTGGCTGGTGCTCCTGAATTAGCACACCTGCAAATCATCTTCATCAAGCTCTGCATAAAAGCCCTGGTCATCTCTCCACTGTCTGCTAGATTATTTCTGCTTTTACTCACAGTGTCACAATACTAAACCCTTGCATCCTTGTCTTTCACATAACAAAACCCTCAAAAAAACACTGGACTGTCCATCAGAATCAGCAGTTTTATAAAGTTGGTAAGTCTGCAGCTGCTATGATAATACTGACGTGAACAAAGCAGAAAGTTAGGTGATGTTATTGTTGATCTACAAACTCTGCATTGGGAGGAACTTTGGTGAGGTTGGGTCAACAAAGCATCACAATTCAACATATTTTTGATCCCTGTTTATTTTAAATTTAGTTAAAGACTGATTTTAATGTAGTAAGTCAATGTCATTGCACACATACATTAACTGTTTACTAGATGAGCCAAAGCACCAGCCGACTTTGGCCACTGAAATGCACACATTGGACATTTGAAAAATTGACAGTTTCCATCAGGATACTGCATGATAAACAGAAAGAAAGCACTAAACATTTGTTCCCTATCTCTTATCACACTTTTAATAAGAAAGGCATGCTGCTATTGCAGAATACTGGAAGTCATTGTGCCCTCTTGGGTGGTCTTTTAACAGAAACCAAGAATTTAGTGCAGCAGCAGAAGATATGCTGCATGTAACTCTTGGTTTGGTGGAAACTGTGCTTTTATCTGGTCCATGGAAGAAAACATTTGTGTTACAAAGAAATACACCTGTCTGTCTAATCTCTCCTTATGTAACTTGACTAAAAGGTTTCAGTAAAACATATGAAACAGTCTGTGACATTTTTTTTTCTCGCTAAAGATGAGTTTCCACTTGCACCTGCATGTGTCTCTCCATTTCAAATCAATGTTACATACCAGATTGGAGAAAAGGTCATAATTGACTGATGATATTTCCATTTCCTCTTGATACCATGCATCGATTTAGAGCTGAAACTAAAAATAGTGCGTGGAACTCAGGATGCATATGTGTGTGGGGGCTGAAGTTTGGTTTCCTCTCTGATCTTTCATAACAGTCCTCAAGAATCATAATGCCACTGTTGTATTTATTTGTATTATTGTGTAATTTAGCTACTAAATGTCAAATCCCTCTGTTTGATCAGGGGATTCCTCGCAAGACTTCACTTCTGTCCAAAGCGCTCTTTGAGGAGTTCTGAGTAAATCCCAAAGAGACACAAACACTGTGCAGCTTGTGATACTGGACTAAATAAACTTGACTTGACCTTTGCATCCTCTGTAAGTACAACCATGCTCTTAGTCTACTTGTTTGCTTAAAAAATCAACAATTACAAGAGGATGTACTTATAGTTAATGGAATTCCTGTAAGTAGACAGCGGATGACCTTTGACCTGCCACATGCTGCCTCCTCTCTCCTCTCTGCGGGGTGTCTCCTTAAATGCACCACTCTCTGTGTGGAAGCCTATCCAGCAGCTAGCTTTGAGGGGTCGTGCTTTGTGTGTTTCTGTGTTGCACACATGTGTGTTTGTGTGTCAAAGAAATGGATCAGGACTGTCAGTCTATTCATAGTGTGTTTTGCTCTCATCTCATCATTCTACAAAATGTAGAGGAAACTAAAATCCAAACAGAAACTAATTGACTCTTGTGGCAAAACAAAATAATCTGCACATTAAGATGTCATTACTGAAAGAATGCCCCTCTTTGGATTTTTTTTCCCATTTGTTTGGACAGAAAAACAATGTGAAAACAGAGATGAAAGAGTCAGTCACCATGTGTTTGCAGTTAGTGTCGCTACAAATGAAAGCTTGTGTGTTTGTATTTGCACATACTTGCTTTAGAGCTACACAGCTGTAACTCCAGACAGCTTTGACCCATGCTGAAGTCCTTCACCATACTGCACCATACTGCACTGTTGAATGGCCAAAGCCCATATTTGCATGAAGGCCTAATACAACACTCCTATTTTAAAGTATAGTTTAACAGATGTTCATCATATTGCCAACTATTCTCATCATATCTGTAGTCTTGGAAGGAAGCAGTGTCTGAGGTTATGTGTGACAGGTTGAGGTGCTCAGAAAATAGCAACAGGCACAAGATGTAAAGTTACTCAAGTAAAAAGTATGAAATGAAAGCAAAAAGGTCCAGATGGGACAGTGATGAAAGATTCAGGTCATTAATGTGTTTTAAAATTGACTACAGAGAAAAAGATGCTGCATACATGCAACTGATGATTCAGATGAGTGAAAAGATTTAAAGGTCTTAATATAGATGCAGCAGGGGAAACGGTTGGCTTCACACTGAGTTTCTGCTTTCTGGAATGTTTCTTTTTTTTTTTTTTTTGAGCACTGACACGATCCCTGAATGCAAATGCTATTATGTAAAAGTTTTCTGAAACACTACTGAACATTACTGAATTTTCTTTTTTTTCTTTCAGAGCTTTCAAAGTAAAAAATACATTTGAGACGTTTTCAGTGGGGCAGGACAACTTTATATGCAGCTTTGTGTCAGGAAATTTATGCAAACAAGTGTGAACTTGAAATTTGAAACGAAGCACAAAATGGCAAATGATTGTTATTAGAAATGCAAGGGCTGATGAGCAAAGATGACCTGTTTCAATAGTGTTTTTTTTAAATAAGGTTCTGTATTTTTTTCAGCAGTTCTGGGAAAAAACTTAAGATGCAGCTAGGATTACTTGCGGATTCCTTTTAATCTTATCTCTCAAAATAAGAACTGAGATTATTATGACACTGAAAACAGAGCACATCTAACTGCCTTTATTGTCTCTTATTGATAAGAAACAAGTTGAGCATGGTATTTTTCAATCTTCAAATATATTTAAAAACATTAAGAAAATAAAATAACTTTGTAATAAAATTTTTCAAGCCAAATAGTGCTCAATCAACCGCAAACATGCTCTTGCTTTAGCTTGCTAACAGAAGTGCTAGCATGGCCATGCCTACCAGTCATGTGACCCTGAAGAGTCTCCAGCCGCTGACACGCAACACTTTACACTGAGAATTATTCTTGAACAAAAGGGAAATCTCACATTACATCTTTCAGGTCCACACATTTTCCAACACAAGAAATCTGGATGTTGTTGCTTGTTAAAACAGGTTGATAGTTTGACCTTTGGCGTTTTTGACTCTGACTTCTGTAGAAATGTTGTCCTTCCCTTCAGAAATTATTTAAAGTGTAGTGTTGAATAAAACAAAACAAAAGCTGTTGATAAACATAAATTAAACAGCAAAGGATCAACTATAGTGTGTCATGAATAATCAGCTCTTCCTGTGAAGGGTCCGTAGCATCTGTCCTCGCTTCAGATTCACTGAGGACAGATAGTTGCGTCTGTCTCAGACTGTTGAGTCATAATCTCATCCAGCCTCCTGAATTCTTCACACGTTGCAGCCTATGACTCCTTCCATTTTGAAAATAACAAACAAGAGGCAGGCAGATGTTTTGAGTCAAAGGCTAAAACTAATTAAGCAACCGACTTTCATAAATAAACCAGCATCCTACTCTGCTGCTATTATCTCACATATCATTAATAGTGAAGGAAGTCCTCATCTTTAGCCTTTGATTTGGATTAGTTTTGACCACTGCTGCTCTATCACCCAGTCAAACATCAAAACACTTCCTTGGCCTTGAAACACTTTTAAGTGATGAATCATCTCAGGTCATGTAGTAGTAGGGGAGAAAGAAAACAAGACAGATTTATTTGTCGTCCCACTTTTCTCACAGCCCAAGTTAGGTTCTGTCAACTTTTCAGGCATAATGCATATTCTAAAAAACCCACACATTTCAGCTCCTCTTGTATAAACTCTGTTTTAATGTGCATACTCAGAAAAGTTTGGGCAAGTTTTCCAGCACTGGTGCACTTATGATATAACTTCTTAGTCTGTTTGCACATCAGAAAACAGGGCATGTTTCCATTTTATGCAATGAAAACCATCAAATTCTGTGCTGCCAGCTGTGCCAGCTTCTGCTCTCCTCAACAATCAACTTGTTCCTCACTCCTCTCTTTGTCACCTGGTGTGCTGCAAGTTAAGATGTGTAATGCAGCATGTATCTGTTTTTTTGTAGAACAGTGGCTTCCTTTTTGCAGAAGAGACAAAAATAATTGTCCACCCTGCTTACTGCTCCATTTCAACCTAATATCTTTGTTATATATATTTCAACTTCTTCAATATCGCTAACCCATGAGCATGTTTATTTTGTTTATTTGTTTTCAATTTATCTCCAGTTTGTTCTTCAAAATTAAAACTCCTCTACAAATAGGTTTTGTATTTTTTTCTACTACAGTTTCTCCTCTGATCTCTCAGTCTTTCACTGTTCTCATCACTACTCACGAGCACTGCTAAATAAATCATCAGAATGTAATGTTTCTTTGAAAGTCTATGAAAAATGGATAGTTTTCACCTGTGGCATGTTCCCTCAGAATAATTGTGCACTGAAGCAAAGATGTGTTTTTCCTTCTCCACTTCTTGCTGAAATGGCCTGCAATCTGAGGTGAAGGCTATCAAAAGAAATGCACTTTATGGACAAAAGTAAATAGACTGACCTTGTGCTTGACTTTGTGTGTTTAAAAAGGCAAAGCATCCTCACTTGTAACTTCTCTGCCATCACTTTTTAAAGCAGCGGGTATCCCCTCATCCCCTCATCATCCGTGGATGATCCACCGGGCTTTCAAAGCGCTCCATGTGAACCCATGGGTTGGTCACACAGGATTTTTAACAGGACGACTAAGTTTAAAGTCCCTGAAAAAAACAAGTTGTAATGATCTCTTCTTAAACCAAACCAGTTTTTTTGTTACCTAAACCGAACCAAATATTTGTGGTTCCAGATCCTGGGACCAAACTGGGACTGTTGCACAACATTTTTTATTTAAAATAACTTTGATCTGGAGCTACATTTTGATACTGTTCTGTAAATAGCTTTTATTTGTATATATATATATATATATATATATACAGACACACACACACACTCACACACACATATAATAGTAAAAAGAGCAACTTCTGATGAATCAATCAATCAACCATCTAGCTTACAACATCCTTTAAGTATAACTTACATCAGTTTTGAGCCACGCCCATTCCAACTCCGGATACAAATACTGATAATTTAGATGGCTGAACAGATACAAATACCTTTAATGGTGGATTCATTCATTACTACTGACCGAATGTGTTGATGTGATAAGTTTACTAAGAACTTGCTATACTCTTCTGAAATTAACTTTAAGTCAATGTGAAGAAAACTCATTTTCCCACCCTTTAACCATTGGTGATGTAGAAATTCAAAATGTCTACCCCTAACGGTTGTCTCTCCACACGCCAAGTGAGGTCAGTAAATCTGCCCACCAATTCTGCATTTTACCACAGTAGAGTACTGAGTGCTGTTTGAAACCAAACAATGACAACTGGTTTACACTGCATATTGGCTGTTTACCCCAGCTGGATACAAAGAAAATAAATAAAAGTGTGCCATTCCAACTCTTTTTTTCTGGTAAGCTGTGCACATGAATGAGGAATGTACTGCCAGTGGCACTGCATCAGCTGCATCGTGTTGCAGATTTACCTAAAGCGCTGTCACTCACGCTCTCATACACACAAATTAGTGCTGTCCTCCACCTCTGCTGTCTGTAGTCCTGAACAGACAGCTGGAGACCCAAGGGGGGAGAATTTTACTTGAAGCTCACAACATCCCTGAAAATATTCACATAATTAAATAGAAAGGGAGAGATAGAGGAAAGATTTCCCTTAAAGAAACTTCAAAATGATCAATTTAACCCTTTAAACTTTCAGTTCTTGACTAACTTTACTGCAGCCTGCCACAACACATACACACACTTACACACACTTAATCCTCTATTCATGACACTACAGCTTGAGATGGCTGTGAAGCTTAACAAGCTTCTCCGCCTCCCAGGTACACTTAGTGTTATTATTAAAGCCCTGAGCATGCTTCACTGCAACGTGTCACAACCTCTTGAAAGGCAGCGGCATAAATAAGCCGCTGAGTTTGAATGCAGCCTGAGGTTACCTGGTTGGACTTAAGATCAGAGGAGACAGTCACAACACATAGTGAGGCTGTAAAAAGCGTGTGCATCAGCAGTATATGTGATCCTCGAGGCCGAAGGAAACACAAGATAACTGCACTTTTTCAAAGATAATTATTATTATTTATTTTATTTTATTTATTTTCTTGGGGAGGGGGGGTCCTTAACACTGGTTGTGCTTTAGTCATTAGAGGCTGACATGTCTTTCGTTCTTACTCCAGTAATCAGCCTGACATTGATATAAGCTGTTTCCTGTTTAGTTTTGCTTGAACAAACCACCACGACTGCCTCCCATGGTGCCTCACACCACAGAGGAGATAAAATATGATTAAGTGCCCTCCAGACTGCCCTCAAACATCATGCAGTGTATTATTGCACGCTTTTCAAACAGAGACATGGGCTTCTGTATGTGCTAGAAGATCAGTTGGCCTGTACACTAAATAAAAATAAGAGACATGGATGAACTTTTAAATGAATTTAAAGCAACTGATCACACAAAATATTAGTGCTGATTTATTGCAATATAAATATTAAGTTTTTTGGCTCATCAAAAAACGGTTAAAACTCTTACATCAATTAAAGTACATTTATTAACATATAATTGAGCTGTTAGAGTGAAAAAAACCTTTTGACTTTTTTCAGTGCACATGCCTCTAAATGGTCAAATACTTGGTATTCTTGAAATAAAATATTTAAGTCTCAACCAGGGTTTGGAACTGCTTTGCCATCACTGCTTTAATGATTTTATGACTCTCTGTGTCTGGATCCCACATCACAGTTGCAGATGCAGTTCATGCCCTTTTCATTTTCCCTGCACCTGCCCCTCAGACAGCCTGGGTCTGCCACAGAGGGCTCATGTTACTGCAGGACAGCATGTTTTAGAGCACTGATAGAGTCACACAATCACACACAGACTTTTGTAAAGAAACAAAACTAAGTGCTCAGCATCTTCCACTGTCGCAGCTGCGTTTTTCAGAGTGAAAGGTAAAAAACTCAGGCACCTAAACTGACTGCATAATGATGTGGTAAAAATGCTGAACACAGCAAAATGAAAGGTAACACTGTAGAGAAGACACCGGGGAAGTTACTTTTATATGAGCGAAAACTCCAGAATCTGCTGCTGCTGCTTGTTAGCAATAGTTCAGAAGAAGGGACAAAAATTTTCAAAGAATAATTCAGTTGTTTGCCATAAAATATCACTTTTAGAATTTTCCATTTTGAATACTCAAGAACTATTCTGCTGATGGAAGAGACAGAAATAGAGAGAAAGATACTGCCAATAATCATTTACTGATCCTAACCTGGTAGTTTTGTCTCTTCAGTTTAATCTAGTATTTGTGTTGCCAGCCATAAACCAAACTGTCTGTTGCGAAAACATGCAAAAAGATTAGCCAGTGTTTTAAGATATAGTAACAAAGGGGTGTGAGGCTTGTTGCCTTTGGAGAGAGCCATTCTGGCTATTTTCTCCCTTTTTTGAGTCTTTATGTTATGCTTCGCTAAATGTTTGAGCTACATATTTAGCAAAAACATATATGGCTATATCAATCATCTTGTCCAAATCTCTGCAAGAAGGCCACCAAATAAAAGACAGCCAAAAATAGAAAAGCTACATACTCAGTAAAGAAATGCACCAACTCATTACAAGGCTTTAAGAGACATTGTAGCCTTAATCAAGGGATAAGGTGAAAAAACGTAATGATTAACTAATTTTTGATTGATTGATTAACAAAAGCTTGGAGTCTCTTTAGCAGTGTGATGCCATATTTCAAACTGTAGACTCATTCTAAAGGTTTTTTT
The DNA here is from genome assembly GCA_029783645.1 of Ctenochaetus hawaiiensis. Classification (NCBI taxonomy): domain Eukaryota; kingdom Metazoa; phylum Chordata; class Actinopteri; order Acanthuriformes; family Acanthuridae; genus Ctenochaetus; species Ctenochaetus hawaiiensis. Next base: position 1,673 of record JAPZDY010000091.1, on the reverse strand, counting down.
TAATTGCACCAAGACAGTCTGAACCTGCAGACACAGGATGAGCTATTTTGTTTTTTATAACATTATGCATCCATGTAGCTATTTAACTAAGTGAAAAAAAATTTACTGGGCAAATAAGATAACACATTTCCTGGATTAATCTGTTTTTTAATGTTTTTCAAAGGTTGATGTGATACGACAGATATGCACATACAGAGGGAAACCAGTAAACATTAACAGACCTTTTAAGTGTGAAAAGTAATGAGGAAAATACAATTTAATTCTATTCATTCTAATTCATTCTGTCGTTACTGGAACTAACAACCCCTTCTAGACCTATCAAACCATATTAAATGCCCCAGTGGACCAGGCAACAAGGCACAATAACAAATGATCGCATGGTTTTCCTCATATCAGCATCATCTGGAAGCAAATTAGATTTTTATCACAGGGATTAAGCTCTTGGGATTGTTATCTATCAAATGTAAAACCCCTTTAATTGCATTTATAATTGATATGAAATTTAATAAAGAATAGAGAGAGAGAGAGAGAGAGAGAGAGAGAGAGAGAGAGAGACTGCTGCAGTTAATTTCTTTTTCATAAAAATATCTGTAAAGCTGAGCATTTCTCTACAAAAAGTATGCCAATGACAGAATTTCACTAACATACAGTATACAGTGAGGTTAAAGGAAACTAACCCAGTAGGTGGCATAATTAATAAAGGCACCATTTAAGAGAATAATTACCGTGATGTGAATTTCTAAAAAGCACAGAACATAAATCACTTTCAGTCTAAAATCAGACACACTAACTTTACAGTGTCAGTGCTTCAAAAGTGTGTGGGTTGGGGAGCACAGGGTCTGTCTCCTCCTTTGATCTACTAACAAAGGTGTCATTTCCAGTGGGAATGGGCCCTTTTTTTATAATCCTTTTACTATGTCCCTCACTTTTTATAGTCTTATTTCAACACCATAAATTTGCTGCCCTGTCCCTGTTGTCCAGATTACAGAAGATCTGACTGGATGAAAAGCTTGTTTTCCCCTAGATATAACTCCAGACTCAAAGCAATGGTTGCAGGGAGTATTTTGCAAACTTTAATTTGCCCTGGGCTTCTTCTCTCAGGCTACATACAGGCTGCTGCCCTACCTCATGGATGAAGACAGTAAAGCACGGAGCTCTTTCTGGTAAAGATGCATGAAATATTACTTGTTAATGCAGAGTCTAAGTCATCTATCATTTGTTATCTTATCCAAATGTAAGGTCAGTAGGTTTAGTGCATTAACAAGACAGAGATTAACACAGCATGTGTGTTTTGTGTTATTCTAGTATTACTATAAAAAGCATCACAATATGCACAACTAAAAAGTGGGATAAATCATTTTTATTGTACAGTAATTCTTAAACAACAATCCAATCACATTTGGATAAAATCCAGATATGAATGAATACAGTTTACCTTAAATGTCTTCAGTGGTTAGATCACAAATCTAATCACACCTGTCAGCAATTTAAGGTTTAGCTCTCCTCCAGGCCACAGGGTGGTGATAATGCACCTGAAGCTGTTAAAACTATCACAAATCAAATCATATCACATTCAGCAGGACCCAGATAGTGTTGCAGGGGACGATTGTCTGCAGATTGGCCATTGGGCCTTTTAAAGTGGTAAATTGTTGAGCAAAAGCAGAGCTGCACGG
>JAPZDY010000090.1:0-13962 GCA_029783645.1 Ctenochaetus hawaiiensis | reverse complement strand
TTTACAGGAGAAATCAAAAAATCGAGATATATATCGTGTATCGCGATATGGCCTAAAAATATCGAGATATTGGTTTTCGGCCATATCGTGCAGCCCTAGTAACACACAGTGCTGCCGCTGTTTTGTCCTAACCAACAATGTGATTGCATCCTTACGATGTCTCGGCCTCAAACCAGCAGAGACTCAGTGTAAGACTGAGAGCCACTGCTTTGCTGTGGAATTACAGCTGTCAGGAGTAATTTGGGACGAAACTGTTGTTTTCAGGTTCCATTTCGGTATTATTTTCATGGATGTGGTTCACTTTAAAAAAAAATCACCACGAGATGTTTCAGTCCACAGAGAAGCATATAGTCTATGATTCTACCTCGCCAAAGAGGCTGACAGATGGTTGAAAAGACGGCTGTTATCAGGAAAGAAATGAAAATTATTTGAGTGTGTGTCTGCAGGCGTGAATCGTTTTTAGAGTCCGTCTTAAAATAGTCTGCAGGCTACAATCAAAATATTCCCATATTTGTCCCTCACTCTCTTCCCCTTTTTGTAAAAATGTGTCTGTAGATCTCTAAATCGCAGTGACGCCATCCCTTTTTCAATTATCGCTCAAAATGAGCATCAGTGTGCTTCTGCTTTTCAATCTATGTCTATCATTACAATAATATTCACTGAGTCACAAATTAATCTGCCTTTGAAGCCAAAGTTCAAAGTGACTCAGTGAGAGTCTGATTATTTCATTTCCGTGCTTTCTCAAACCATGAACTCACATCTGTGCTTTACTTTCCCTCTAATTAGACTGTTGACTGAATATAATATAGGCTACCATAAACTAAATATTAACGTTGCAGTGGATGTGGTGTGAGTGAGTCGGAGGGGGAAACCATTCACGTTGATTACGCACAGCAACTTTAGCAGCAACTTTGAAAATTTAGAAACAGAAAAACAACCCAGAATATATCAAAAGTTACTTTGTTTTTGGCTTTTTTGTGACGCAGTTGATTGTTAGCTAAAACCTCAACCAGCAGTGACCGTCAATCATAGCTGAGTAACCATAACTAGCCACAGCAGGTCTGAATGATGCAAACTTGGCAACTTTTTTGCTAGTTTAAGCAACTTTTCTGACTCTCTTAGGGTCCGTGTTTAGATAGCGTGTTTTTGTGCCTCTTTTTTCAATTTATCTCAAGTAGTGAGGCAACATTCAGCCGCTAAGAGAGACGGTTTTACACTTTTGGCTTCTTCTTTAAGGACTCACCAGCTTTTTTTGAGTGGCTTCTTCAAGTGCTTCCAATTAAAAATGTCTGACCTTTATAAAACAGCGCCAGTGTCGTCACTGTCGCTTCTTTTCATGCAATCAGTCACATATAAGACAGGGTAGCACTTTTCTCAATAACCAAGGAAATGAAGTCTGAGCAGCTTGTTCTGGCCATTTTTTTCAGTAATGAGTTTTATGCCACGTCAGAAAGTCATCACAAGGTTAGAAAAGTGCAGATCAGCCAGACACTGAATGTTACTGATGATGTTGTTCCCTTGTAACTGTGCACTTTGTTAGCTTGTTGTTAGCTGTGCATTCAAACCTTGTTAACATAAAGAAACAAAACTGACGTGCTCTGATCACATTGTCACTTCATACCAGCTCTTCCCAGGATCCTGTCTGTTTGTTTTCACCAGGAAAAACACTATGTGGACAAAGACTTTTAAAGCTAGAAACTAACTTCCAACTCATTTAGCACTTTATTCAGACCGTTAACCTGTTCACATTCACTGTATCACTGGTTAGCACAACTTATTAAGATTAAAGTGTTTAAATTGAGCTTTTTTTCATACATGCTTCACATTTTTTAGTTTTTCACTTCCATCCAGCTGTTTCAAATGGGTCCAAAAAAAGTAGATGTTAAAGGGTTAAGGATAAGGAGAGAAATGTATTCAAATATATGGCATTGTAATTCATCCTCATGGGTGGTGCTATAAGTTATGCAGTCCATGGTGTTTCTGCAGGATTGCAGGGTTGCAGCGTCTCTCCTGTCCATCATTGATTGCAGGCAGCAGTTAGTTGGGATGTGTGTGGCAGGCAGGAGGTTGAAGCTCATCACAAGAGTTCAGTTTTGTTTTCTTTCCAACGTTGGTTCAATGCCTCTGCTCCTAAACTTTCTCTGGTTAAAGAGCACTGACTCCTGTGTCCAGTGTTTTGATCAGGATGTTTGTATTGATTTCTTGCAGTGCGGTGTGACATGTTTATCTGCCTGTCTATTACCTTCCTGTCAGCTCTACAGTTATGTAACCTTCCTCTTCAACCTTAGTGATCACAGTGCTTGTTAATCCTTAAGTTGCCTTAAGAACATTGTGTCTCTCCTCTCTCATTTCTCAGGTGTATCTCTTTGCCCTGAAAGATGTTCTCTGTCTTTTGCTTCAGTGATCAATTGCAGATCCTCGCTCAGATGCTGAAGTCGACAAATAGCTGTGATTTTTTTTTCCAGTGGTTGGTTTCTGTCATATCACAAAAAAACGTGGATAGCCAGACTTCCTTTTCCCTTGGTGTTCCCACCCTAAAGAACATTATCACTCCCCATCAACAGCTGTTATTGTTCACTAAATTGCTGTGTTTCATGATGGCTTGAACTTGGACTGGACTTGGTTTGATAGTGATCATAATATTATCCACATATCTGCAAAAGTTTAGTGTTGCTCTAAAAAGAGAAAGTATCAAGCCATGACCTATGAGATGCCTTTAAACGGCCACTTGAATTTCCTGTAAACTGTCCCTTTCTAGAAAACGGTCATCAGCGGTGCCCTAACGCTGCTTTCGTGGGTGAAAATAGTCGACTCAATAAAATCAGTCCCTTAAAGAGTCTGTTCTCCCTGCCTGTTATATCAAATCAATCACTCTTTCTCCATAACTGAAGTATAAACAGAGGTTTTTACCCTCAAGACGGATCCCCTCTTGTTTTATTCCAACAGGAAACACATAACATTAAGTAAGCGATGATACCATCTCATGGGGGCTTTAATGACTCAGTGTGACCTCAGTGACTCCTTTAAGTGTAAATTACTGCTGAGGATTGAGTGGAGCCCCTCTGGCAGCCTCCTCTGAAGCCTGCTGATTTTAAGGACATAAGAGGAGTCACCGATGTGACCTGAGTGATGAGCAAATGAGAGGGAACCAAGGAGAAATGTAATTTTCAAGGTTAACAGCTCATTCATTTGTCAGATGAAGCATCTTTTTTGGCTCCTTTCATTAGCTGTAAAAAAAGATGGACAACATAACAGCATCTCAAAGGTAAAAGCCCAAAAACCTTGATCGCCCCCTGCTGTCTGGTTGCAGTTTAGGCCAGAAATCCCTCTCCTTCATGTGAGCAGATTGGAGTTAAACTAAACAATGAGATTACAACATTTTCCAAAAGCTGGTTTCTGTTGTTTTAGGTATTCTTATCTGTTTAATTACATTTAAATTTTAATTTTTCAGGTAAGTTTTGTTTTTATTGGTTATTTGATTAAAAAAGTGGGGTGTAACGTCTTGATTGACAGCTAACTGCGATTCAGTAGAGCAGCTGTATGCTGATCGCTCCTCTGCAGACTCTTGCTCCAAATGCTGCACTTGTTAAAGATGGCAGCACCTGAATCAGGGATGTTTGACTCATTTCTGAGGATGTAGAAACATGTCATCCATCATTTTAAGTGTCACTGGCTGCAACCTTTTTGAAAATTAATGATTAAAAATGACAAATATCTAACAGAAATGAACATCTCTCTTGTTTAAAGATTAAAAAAATCACTATTAAATATGAAATATGATAAATATGACTTCTTAATATATCACATCTAAGTACTCTTTTCTTTTTGCAAAAAAAAAAATAAAACACAACCAAACACCAATATGAATAAAACATACTTCCTCTTACCAAAGTTTTACAATAACTCTTAATTAGTTTTCAGGCAGCATGAGGGTCCATTCATCATAGCTGTTTCCAGCCTAGTTTTTATTAATGCAACTTATTAAACACGACCCAAAGATAAAAGAAGAGTTGTTAATGATGACACCAGTCAGTATAATCAATATGAGGTCCAGGAAGTTATTTATATCATGATACAATTAGAACTAATTAGTAAAGGGAAAGGTACTTCAAAGACACCATCAATCACCAGGAAAACATTGAGTCCAATTAGTCGCCTTATAAAATCCAATATGATGAAAGACCAACCAGTCTGAGGAGGATAAAGGAAGGACACAGTGGCATGACATCACTAATCAATAGGTAATCCTGTTTCTCATTTCAGATTTGTGCTTTAAAGAAACACGAGGAGGTCACTGCTTACACTAATTACACACTCACTCCTTTAAAAAATGCACAGCCTTCACGGTTCGAACTGATATTGATATGTCTGATTGTGATTTTAAAGCAAAATGAGAAAAAACCATTAGAGAAATAAGAATGTCTCAGTAATTCATGAGCTGCAGAGAAAACACATAATCATCCTCAATATTGTTTAAAAATGCCTCCCTGCTCAGTAATGTGTTTGTAAGCAGAGAAAATATAAACCTTAACTTGTGTCTGAAAATGTTGCTCTGCATGTCTTCAATGCATTTTCAATCTGTGTCATTAAACATCTCCATCTCTCTCTTTTTTTTGTCATCTTTAAAAGCTTGTGTGTTTAACATCCAAACACATTCACATTCAAAGAAAGCTTAATATTAGTTTCCAGGAGTGCTGTCTTTTTTTTAGCATAGCTGTTTGTGAGATCTGCATATTATTCTCTCTGGTGAATGTGTTATAAAAACCCCATGGTGCCTTTGAAGTAGATACTGCTTCTCATACAAGTGTAGAATGCTGAACATAAATCTACATTAAATTACACTGGAACTGCATGGCTTCACTGCCCAGGTCACTATGGTGGCTTTGATCATTTGAATCTCAGTAAACTGCAGAGCGCTGCTGTGGACAATTTGTATTTAATAAGGTGAGTACTGTAAACTTAAGGGGTTAAAAGCCTGGTATGTGATCTTCATATATATATATATATATACAGAGAGATGAGTAGAATAATGGTAACACAGCATAAAAAAACTGCAGTTACAACCTCACGGCCAACCAGTTGTGGTTTAAATCCGTGTCCATATAGACTTATGCAAATTGTATTTATGGAGTAAAGACTTTGAAGGAATTTATTGCTAGAGGAAACATTATTTATTAATAAACTTCTGTTACAGCCAAGCCCTCTCCAAAGGAGTTCACACACTGCTGATCAAGCCCATCACTGCCAAGTAAATCTCTGTTTTTTCCAGAATGCATTGATGCAACAATTGTGCATTTTATCTCAGCCAGCAGTGATTTGTTATAGCTGAAAGAGAAAGCGAGTGTATGGCTGCAACAACTGGGAACCTGTTTGTGTTTGTTCCAGAGGATTGGATGGATGGATGGACCATCTTCCTCAAGCCGTGCAATAATGTGACTTTACAACATCTGGAGATAAAGTAAATGTTAAAGATGCACTAAATTATTTTCATAATATTATCCAAATGTGAAATATTAACACCTTATTAAAAATGTATTTTTTATGGATTTCTGTTTTTAGTGTTTAAACATGTTTTAAATATCATGTTTATCATTAGTACCAGTCATCATAAAGACTCAGCTGTGTGAAGCTTTAATAAAACAATGGTGCCTCAAGCTAAATGCTAATATCAACATGCTAATATTCATGCTGATGCCTATGTTGAATATAATCTTCACTTTGTTTTCCTTCTTGATTTACTTTTGTGTTGGTGTAATATGGTTTTCTGATAGACAAACTACAGAACGTCATCAGTTTTACTGGTGTTTTGCTTTAAACCAAAGTGCTGCACAAACTGAATAAGGACCCAGTGATGGAGCCAGAAAAAGGTCAGAGGAAGTAATTTTCTGCGGATATAACCATGGCAATCCACCTAATAGATGGCTTTCTAGTTTTTTGATAAAAACAAAAATGTCAGTCTTATCTTGGCACTAGAGGAAAGGTCAGGGGATCACTGAAGTCAGCAGGATTCATGCTGGAGGACACATGAACATCATGTCAATCCAAGATGCTGAAATATATCAAGAAAAAAGTGAAAACTTTGACTTGCTCACTGAAAACCACAAATGTCAGACTCATGTTGGCACCAGAAGAAAAGTCAGGGCATCACTGAAGTCAGAGGGTTTCCTCCTCAGGCGCCGATGAATGAAAATCCATTTGGGTGTTGACATATTCCAGCTTAGACTAAAGGTGATGGACTGATAGGCGTTCTACTCAAAAACACCTAAAAACTATGATGTATGTTTCTCTGCTAAACTCAAATGTCTGTTTTTCCACTGAAATTTTCAACAATACATGCAAGTGCGTGCTTTAAAGTTGCCCTGGAGGTGTCATTAAAAACAAAAACAGCTTTGTTTTTTTTATTTACGACCAAAAACACATTGTGTGTATCATGAACAAACAGACTAAACATGGTTTTTTACCCCGTGAAGCACTCGAAAGGCTTTGTTTCTATCATTTATACCTCTTTGTTTACATCAGTGTTGTTCTTCTTTTTCTCCTCTTTTATTGGCTAATTGCTGCTTTTTTCTACCACCTACTGCTTCCACCGTTTTTCTCTGGAGCTCGTGTTTTAACAAGCATCCTTGTGTATTCATGGAAGATCTAATACAAACAACACAGAGAATCACACATAAATGAAAGCTATGTGTAACTCAAATTACTTTCAGACTAGTTTTACTTCTATTTCCACAGTTCTTCTCTGTGGTTTATAATCACGGCAGAAGTCATCTGTGTGTTGTCAGTCCTCTGCATAATGTCTCTGTATTCTCTTTATTAGATAGAGAAGAGATGCTAGATATCACAGAGCAGAAGTGAACCTGACACAAAGAGAGCATCTTTTAAATTATTCAAGTCTCAATCAGCATTCCAGTAATTTTGAGTCCTCCCTGTATTTTTAATCAGGCCACAGTGCACACGATTAAACGCTTCGTTGGCATTTTGGCTGAAAAATTAAAGAGGCTGTCTCCAGCTACTCAGCACGGAGACACATTTGGAGAAGGACCAAGTTCCAGTTAGTCAGTCAGTGAAATTCACCGAAACAGACCTTGTTTTTTTTTCTGCTTTACAAATGCAGCACACGGCACAGATACGGGGAATAAATACCAAAATCATCAAAGTGTAGTTCTTCTTCAGAGTAAATCTGGCTTTTGATAGAGCCTTGCAACACTTAAGCCATGTGAATTTGTTTACATGTTAGTGAGCAGCTGTACACGGAGGTATGGATGACAAATTGTGTTGTAAGACTTTACAATCAGAAACTACACAAAAGTTTTTTAAAATTAGACAATAAGAAGCTGATTTATGATCGTAAATGTGTTCAGCATTTTTAACACAAACCTGTGGAAATGACTTTGTTGTGATAAGTTAGATATAAAGACCTAAACCTGCCTTCAGAACCAACACAGACAATCGTCATGATGATGGGTCGAGTTGGACTTCTCACTTAGCTGAGTGCAGACAGAGCTATTTATTAACTTCAGGTCAATGATATTGTTCAGTTTCTGTCCCAATCTAACTTTTCTTTGCATTTGCTGATCTTCTTGGATCAGTGCTCATGTTTTATTTCCTAATACAATGATCTTTTATAAAACAGCATCAGATAATGTCTTCATAAGGACTGTATTGTTGGTCGGCTGTTTCGACCACATGGTGCTTAACGTACTAATGTTATGAGTTAACTCAGTACGAGTACAACCTCACAGAACAACTAGCATGGCCGTCCACTCTAAGCTTCAATTATGTATTTAAGATGATTGCATTGTGACTGAAACAACACTAAAAAAACTATATTTTTAGACAAAGACTCAATTATAGCTCAGATAAATGCAGAAAATTACAGACAACAGTCAAACTCGTTGCTAAACGGACACCACAAATTTCAGGGCTCATTAACGCAAACTTTAAATGAAAACATGATGAATGTCGATGGAGACGGAAGATGTTTTCAATCTTACAATATTGATTTTAAAGGCTTAGTCCCTAATTAGTAAAAGGTATAACATGTCACACCCCATGGGGACCCTTGTTGAGTCAACATGATCTGCATTTTAACTACATCTCATGTGAGTTATTGTGAAGAAAACGCTGATCGTGGACCGTGTGAATGTCACCATGTGGGCACATTTTAATGTGGATCCTGCAGCCTGCAGCTGGATGGAGCTTTAAAGGCCTAAGGACTGTCTTAGGCGGTCAATGCACTGACATTTAGCCTTATTTTATTTGAATGTTTGGCTCATTTCTTTGTATTTCACCATTAGCACTTACTAATGTTGTGACTGTAGTAAATTAAAATTTGTGCAGACAACAAAAGAGTCTGACAGTGGTGTGTTTTACTGACTGATTTCAAACCACAAAAATATGAAGAGTGTTCTACTGTGTGTTCCTCCATTTATATAAGGATGATAAAAAAGCAGGGTGATGTATTTATAAACGACTGCCTCGTAAAGTATTGAAAGGATTAAATTCTCACTATAGTGACAAGTTACTAGAAAGCATCGGGGTTTTAGTTGATGGATAGTTTGAAATAACACTTGAAAGGAACTTTAAGAGGAAATTTAAACTTGGATCATGGTGAGCAAGTCTGCCTGAACATGTCTGAGGACTTTAAATGCCTCATCAAAGCCCCAGAAGGATTAAAAGCAGAAGCTGAGCCGCTTCTTCACCGTCCTGGGAGCCGGACTTGTGTTTAAAATCATCATTTCTCTGCAGTATGTTGTTGTTGTTGTATTTCTTGGACTGTTTCTCAAGAGTCAGACATGTTGAGGACAGAAAACATTTTGCCATTCATCAGTCAAAAACACTAAATGTGTTTTTTTTTTTTTTTAATAAGTTCTGTTGTGTCAGATTGGTACATTTATAGACTTGTCAACTTGTCGATACCTGATCCAGAACTTTGAAGCACACTTGGAAGCCAGTTTACCTTACATGACTCAACGATGGGTTGTAATCTTTCTCCTCGTCTCATTGTCTCTTGCAGGAGATAACAATGGATGGCCGCATCTCTTCGACAAATACTTTGGCATGCCGAGCCACAACACCGGGACCAAGTCCAATGTGTGTTGTAAGTACTTTTATTCCATTATAATTGTGTTCTTTTGTGCACATGTGTAATTTGTATTCACTCTTCTAAGGAACAGCACAAGGTCTGATTGTGTTTCCAGTGATAAATTTTTTCCTCGACTGTTTCCCTTTTTCTTGTTGTCCTTTAGGGCAGCAAACAGAAGGCCGAACATTGTTGAATCACTGATGTGTTGAATTAAAAAACAACAAACTGGGAAGAAGTGTTAAGAAAAAACTCTACAAAGTAACCTGGGTTCAGTCGCCAGCTGCAGTTCTGGTTCAGTCGGGTGAATAATCTCATACAGTTGCAGGCAGGAAACAGATGAGGGATCGAGTCCTGGTCAGTAACGTGCAGTGAAATCTTTGCCTGGGAAAGCTTTTACCTATCAATGTGGCGTGTTAAATTCAGTTAGTCCTGCAAAGCTCTAAGTCAGCAGCTGGAGAAGGATCTGGTTGCAGAGAAAACACTCCTTGTTTTAATTCACTGGTCTTGGGAATCATGACAGCCAGGATGCAAAGATGTCACTCTGGTCTTTAAAAACCAAAGTGGAGACAAATGACGGTTGGCATGAAAGTGAATTTTCTCTGCATGAATCATATTTATTCAAACTAGTTTCACTCCATATTTTTCTCCAAGTCTTCCACAACTGCAGTGGCTCAGTTTGAGAACCACTGGTAAACCAGTGGAAAAGCAGCAGAGGAAGGAGAACTTGAGCAAAGAAGATGAGTAAAGCTGTAAATCACGCTCGCTGGTGACTTTTTGATGTCTACCTGCTGTGTTGTATCACCAAAGGGAGAGTTTAGTACTACAAAGAGATTTAGCTTCCCATTCAGAAGCTTAAAGAGGACAGGAAATAGGTAATCGAGGCACAGATAGAATCTTATAAAAATGCTAAATTCAAAAAGTAAAAGTGATTAAAAAAAGCAGAAGAAAGGTAATGACAGACTGAACTTATTGAACTAATCCCCTCAGGAGAACTGCAGTTCCTTTTTTTTTTAAATGAGCTAAGCCAGATGTTTCATAAGGTACATTTTTGGTCAAATGAAATAATTTTTTTACCCTATAAAGACTGACGTAACCTCCTGTATTACATTTTAATGTAAACATTCATTTAATTTAGCTTTCCCTTTAATCAAGGTCTCTCTCAGCTTGTTCACACAGTTAATTATATCCTGAAAATTAAATAAAGTTTAAGTGCTATCAGTTTATTTCAAGTTAATGTTATTTGCTCTGTATTTTCACAGGATGTGTTTCAGTTTGACAGCAGTGTGTTTAGTTGGTCGTTGATTTGTCAGAGTTGATCAATGTAAAGATGAGAAAAAACACGCATGAGCTAATTGTTGATATAATTATAGTTTTTTTGCCATTTGCAATTACATATTCTATGGTCTAGGTTTGAAATTAGATTTAATTGGCCTCTTTAGCGAAGTTATTATGGGGTGTCTATTATGAATGGTGCTATTTGCGTTTGAATTGTGCAGATGAATTCCTCTCTGATGATTCAAGTCTGGTATTTGCTCTCCTCACAAATGGTCATTGAACCAGCTTCTTTTTTCGCTTTGTCGGTCTTAAATCTGTTTTCATCCAAATATTTCAGATTTTTAAAAAATGAATAGTATTTGGACGAATCCACTGCACAATAATAAATCAAAGCCTTGTAAAAGATGCATCACTTCTGACAGGTGAAGGCGGTCTGTTTAAGTTATTTAATGTCAAAGTTCCAATCTGAAATTAATTTTCAAACAGACTTTTAAAATAGTAACTTTTATTATACAGCTTATGTCCCAACGCCGCAGTCTGAATGCTAGAGATCAGCGTGAAGTTGCTAACTGTACCCAGTAGGAATTACCTGATAGGCTATAATTAGAATAATTAAACTAAATCATGTCTTGCATTAAAAGTAGAGTTTGGTTTGCACATAACTTCCCCCAGAAGTAAATACTCTTTCTGGTAAATGGATCCTGTCTGGAATCAAGGAAAGAAGTGGAGTATAGATGGTGAGCTAATGAGCCCAAAGGTGCAACTCAGAAACACAACCTGAAACTGTTATAAAATGAATTAAGTAGAATATTTTTAAAGGATCCTCTTTATTCAACAATGTGATTGTGGCTAAATCACTGTTTGGAACTGAGATAAACACTTTTCATTACTTAAATGAAGAACAGTTCAGGTTTTCTTGTTGGTGGTCATTAGAAAAAAATAATTTCTCCTAACCTTAACATTTGAATTTGTTCAGAACATATATTTATCTTTTAAAATGGGATCATTTCATTAAGCTCCCCTTGCAGCTGATTCTGCTGTGTTCTGAATTAAACTCGACTTTCACTGAAAGTCCGAAAGGTCAAACAATCTCATCTCTTCTGTTCCATCACATCTCGCATACCTAAACCAGGATGTAATTAAAAATGATTGAAGCCGGTTTTACCGAGGAATATTCAACAAGCAGTCTTAAGAGACCCAACCTGTGTTTCTCCTCCAAGCCACTCTTAATAAATTCTGCTTCCTTTTTTTTTCTAAAGGTCTTTTAATCTCCTGAGTTTAGTTTTTTTTTCCAGCAGGAAAAAAACACTCCTGACACTTAGGAGAGTAGCCAGTTGATTGACATATCCTCAGATATCCCTTTCCCCTTTTTTCTCTCTGTTCCTTTAGTGCTCGATGTCGTTCCAGAGCTCTGCAAGTGCCGAGACCTGGAGCTGGACTGTGACAGCGCTCAGCTTCAGGACGTCCCAGTGGTGGCGATGAATGTCACGATGATGTGAGTAGTGAAAATATCCTCCCAGTTTTTATAATATCCTCGAGCTAAGACCATTGTGAGTGTCATGGTGTGTGTGTGTGTGTGCGTGTGTGAAGTGTTTTAACACCGCCCAGCTCACCGTGAGGACTGTGAGTACCTGTTACTGCCACCAGATGAGTGAGCTCCTTACTTGTAACCTCAGCTGGAGACACATCGGAGTGGAGGTGACTCATGCAGCCCTTTCACATGCAGCTGATGGGTTGTGTGTGTGTGTGTGTGTGTGTGTGTGTGTGTGTGTGTGTGTGTGTCAGTCACTTGTCTCAGATCTGTCTACTGGTATGTCTGGCTGTACCATTCATGGTATGAAGGTGAGGTTTCTCTTTGTGGACATGACACGGTGGTCTTCTGCTGTATAAAAACATCTCATGGTGTCTCTAAAGCCTGTTAATGTCTTTTTTGGTCATAAAATCATGTGTTCGTCACTGTAAACATCAAAACTGCTTGCTTTACTGAAGTGTATCTTGATCAAATGAGTTTCAAACTGATTGATTCCCAGCATGAGTAATGTTGCAAGGTAAGTCACTAACCAGCTTTCCTGATGGCATTTTAACACTAGCTCCTGCACCTGCTGCTGAAGATGGTGCGGCCGCTCCTGCTGCAGATGCTCCTGTTGATGGTAAACCAAAGACAGCAACACAATAACATTAGCTAATCTTGCTTTTTTCACTTGGAAATCAAATTTCTATCTATCTATCTATCTATCTATCTATCTATCTATCTTTCTTTCTTTCTTTCTTTCTTTCTTTCTTTCTTTCTTTCTACCAGTCTTCTTCCTCTGAACTTATCTCTAATGGAGTTCATGTTTACAATGAGACTGGATGTTATCTGTCATTGATTTTGTTATCATGTTATGGCATATGAATAATCCATAATTGATTTTAAAGCAGTACTTTATAAATATCTTTGCAAAATATTGATATTTTAAGTTTGGTCAGAAATATTAATATTTCATTTCATTTTTCCCTCAACCTGCAGCTAAATATTTTTAGACTTTTTACTAAAACAAAAACAAGTTATATATCTTGTAAGCCTAAAAATGCTGAGAAATGTTTTTTTGTCAATTTCCCAGCCCTAATGCACACTTTCTTATTCTACAATGTATTTCCATCTCAGACTGTGGTATACAACTGACAGTAAGAAATCCACACAATGACACTGAGGTTTAAGGCTTTGAAAACTAGGACCATGTTGAGACTATTGAATTGTTCTCTAAGGTTACTGATGCCACTTCCTTTTTATTTAGCTCTCTCTTCTGAATCTATACTGTAAATCTTATTGCTCTGCAAATGTAAATCTAACATCTAGTACTTTTGCTGCTGATAGAAAGTCACATTGTGATGATTTTCTGAACATTGATTTCAGTGCGGTTGTATTTAATTGTATTAAATAATAATGGGTCTCTGTATTGTTTTGAGAAATGAAAAGTAATGAACACAATGCACAGAACTTACATGATGGTTAAATTAATGGACCCACCGGTGATATTTACATAACCAGCCAGGTTTTGTTAAACCAGGAGATGAACCATCTTTTTGTTGCCTTCATCAGATCTTGACTGGTAAAGTAAATCAGTGGTGGGTGTAGATCAGTGACTGACATTGTTTTACCTACTAACCCCAACATATAACTCCTTTAGCTGTTGCAACAGCCACAGAGGAAGGAGCTGATTTGACAACTCCTGCTGAGGGTAAACACACACCAGCAGTTCACACACACACAAACTCTAATGCATGATTTATGTGTTTGTGTCCCACTGTGCTCAACTGTCTGGTTTCTTGCTCCTGAACTTTTTACTGGTATGTCTTTACATTTTATCATGTCAAAGTAAGGTTTCTCTTTGTGGACATGACACCGTGGTCTTCTGCATTTTATGTTGTGTCCAAAGCGTGTTAAGAATGTCATTTTTTGGTCATAAAATCATCTGTTCTTGTCACTGTAAATATCAAAACCTTCGTGCTGACTGGTCTGTCCTACTGCTTGCTTCACTGCAGTGTATATTGATCAAATGAGTTTCAAACTGATTGATTCCCAGCATGAGTAATGCTGTAAGTCACTAACCAGCTTTCCT
>JAPZDY010000089.1:0-11894 GCA_029783645.1 Ctenochaetus hawaiiensis | reverse complement strand
CTTGTGTATATCTTCTTCCTTTTTTTTCTTGTTTTCAGAAATAACATGTGAGCCAGAGGATATCCCAAATGCAGAACTTGTCAGCTCAAACTGGAAATTGACCTACGGATACGGAGAACAGGTCAGGTATGTCTGCAAGGATGGTTATATGGGAAATCCTACTCGAACCTGTGGGAGATATGGTTGGACTGGGTCTTCACAATGTGAAGGTAAGGAAGTATGAATCCACAAATGTATTATTGGCATGTTTATGTTATTTTAACTGTCGTTTTTCAATATGCATGCATTTAAAAATAGATTTAAAAAATTACCAGACCTGTCAAACTTGTCAGCTTCCTGTCGAGTTCAAACAGAATAACATTGAGATCATTCTGTTAGAAAACAATGAAGCTTCTGTCTTACAAGGAAAAGAAAGCACAAAGGAAGTGAAACTCTAAACTACTGTGATTCACACGTTAATGGAAAGTGCTTTTTACGCTGAATGACTTTGTATACTGTATATTTTGCCTTCTTCAGCAGATCAGATATGTGTTAAATTTTCAGCCTTGATGTGAAAAAAAAGAAAAACATGCTTTGCCAAAGCTCAAGTCTGTCACACTTTCAAGTCCTGAATTGGATATTGAAGACAAAGTAGTTGTTTAAATTCATGGTTTTGGACTTTTAAGGGTCAAATAAAAGCCATGACATGGACGTAAAAATTTTAATCACTGTTGTAGATCTTTCTAAAAACCAACCCTTTTTTTCTTAAAACGTGTCTTTAAAAAGAGCTTGTAGAATTCATTCAAAAAGAGTAGACATCAGCTGCTTCTTTAATCAAGTATCTTCTAGCTTTTTTCACTGCAGAAAGTCCTCTAGGGACTTAGAAATCTTTATGGAACTCAGAGACTTTGACTTCAAAAAGATGAACTTGGGTCTAAAACACATATTTCATCCATAGTTTTAACCTGTTGAAAGTCCTTGTTTCAGATGTCATTGATGGTTTATAAACTACCAATCAAGCACTGAGAGCCAACAGCATAAATATTCAAATTAATTAAAATTACACAATTAATGCAGTAGTTCATGAGAACGAGTTGCAAAAATGGCACACAGGAAAAGATAAAGCTGTGTCTGATTAGGCAACACCTGAATACTTAGACTCTTTTTTCAGACTCTTAGACTCTTTTTTTTAAATGTTTATTGATGATTGAAGAAATATGTGTTGGATAATTAATTAGACTGCCACTACAAAAAGGTGACTAAAAAAAGAAAAGCAGCTAAATAAGGAAATAACACAAATCCCTTTTTGACTGTTGTAGTTTTTGTACTACTTTCCAAAAGTAACCACAAAACAGTCTTAGAGTTATTTTCACTTCTGTCTGCAGCTATTATTTTGGCATTTTAGTCTCTGTTTCTACTTCACTGTATTTTAATTATCACCACTTTCATTCACACAATCTTAATGTCTTGGTGTGTTTGATAAAAAATCCACAGTTTCCTCTCCACCAAATGTTTTTTATTCATCATATCTGTTGCTCAAAGATTGTCGAATCACTTTGTTCAGCAGTGAATGCCTTTTTTTGTTTGTTTTGTTTTATAGAAACAACATGTATGCCAGAGGATATCAAAAATGCAGAACGTGTCGACCGAAAGGGGAGCTACACATACAATGAACAAGCCAAATATGTCTGCAAGGACGGTTATAGGGGAAATCTTACTCGAACCTGTGGGAGAGATGGTTGGACTGGGTCTTTACAATGTGAAGGTATATGCTGTTTATATATGCTCTACTTCAGGCTTCCCTTTCAGTTGATAAAATCTGTAACGGGACAAACATGCCTCGTCAAAGCTCACATCCATGTCACATGATGATTCTGTGTCAGTACTTGAATTTAATCATGGCAAACTAAAACAAAAGTCTATTTGTGGCCATAATCTTCCTTTTGTGTCCATATGGCACAATGCCAAGGATTTTGCATAACTTCTGTGGCTAAGGCTTCTAATAGCAAATGCAGTGAAATTCAAGTCCTTATAGTTAGTGACAGAGAAGTTTTCCAAAATACATAGTTTGAGAGCTTTAAGGGCTAAATGAAATCAAAGACGAAGCCATTAAATTTATAATCACTGTTGCAGATTTTGTTAGAGGACCAAGTTCTGAAGATGGAGGGATCAACCTGGACAAATGAAGTCACAAGATGGTTTAAACATAGGCACTCCAAAAAAGACCACCACATTCAAAAAATACGCTTCAAATTTTAGAAGTGAGGATATGGAGAAAAGACAAATCGATTGCGAGTTTTCCAGATAGCAGCATTGACACACTGAGTTCTCAGTCACACCAAATTAGTTATTGTGGGTAGTTTATTAAAGTCAAAGTCAAAGTCAAACTTTATTTATATAGCACTTTTCATACATAGGAAAATGCAACTCAAAGTGCTTCACAAGACAAAACAGAATAAAATTACGAAACATACAACAATAAAAACACACACAGGCACACAGACACGCCCACACTCACACTCACACACACCTGCACACAATCACATTACCACAATCACACGCAGTAAATAAGGCTGCAGCAGTGGGGACAGCAGGGAGTTTAAAAAAGGCAACTGAGCTTGTATTTGTAAATGGACTCCCACGCTGCCACACAGATCTGTGGAAATCACAGCAATGTCTAATTAGCTCTGAAACTGTCCTTAAAGGTGTGCTGGTTTGATGTTTAAGAATCCCTTACTGGTTCTTCATCCAACAGTTTTTCTTAAAATGTGTTTTATAAAAAGAACTCGTAGAACATATTCAATGGAAGAAAAATCAGCTGCCATATTAGTCAAGTATCTAAAGCTTGTTTTTAGAGTTTAAAGACATCAAGAGACTCAAGGGGCTTTATGAACCTCAGTGACTTAGGTTGTGCCTCAACAAGGTGAATGTGGGCCTCACTAAAATATCTCAGCCTTTAGTTTCGGCCTACTAAAAGTTCTTGTTTCAGGAGTCATCGATTGCACAGAAACAACCTCACTAGCATTCAGAGCCAGTACATACACTTGTGTATATCTTCTTCCTTTTTTTTCTTGTTTTCAGAAATAACATGTGAGCCAGAGGATATCCCAAATGCAGAACATGTCGGCTCAAAGCGTAGATACAAATACGGAGAAAAGGCCAAGTATGACTGCAAGAACGGTTATATGGGAAATCCTACTCGAACCTGTGAGAGAGATGGTTGGACTGGATCTTCACAATGTTCAGGTAAGGAAGGATGAATCCACAACTATATAATTGTGATTATATATTATAATTGGCATGTTCTGCTGTTTTCCAATGTTTTATTTGCCTCTAACAAGCATGCATTTAAAATACATTTTCAGACAAGAACCACCACCTAAAATAACACAAAAATCTTAGGGGATAATTTTTTTTAATTTATTTTTTTGGGATGTTTCTATTTTTTGGTTTGACCAATATCCCATCTGCTTACATAAAAAGAGCTAGCACTCATGGCCTGTACTATAGCCAGACACCAGGGGTCAAACTGTCATTTTCTACAACTATTCATTTACCATCTTACTGTGGCTGTTTCTGCTTGTGCTCTTCCTTCCTGTGCTATAACAGACTTGCATTCATTTGAGAATTTTGCTTTAGCTCTACTAATTCTGTGATAGGACATTTCATTTCCCAAAATTCCTCACAATAAGGATCCGATGATCTATTTTGTCATGTAAAAGCTTTTATGATAGGGCTGTAAATTCACTGTTAGATATGCATTGGCAGTTACTTGACACGACCTCTCTGCAGCTGAAAAGTAGATATAATTACAGTGAAATAAAACTAATTTCTGAATTACAGACAGGAGTGCAGGTGAGAAACTAAGCTAAAAAAAATTTACCGAAACTGTCTCATCTCATGCACCCGTACATGCTTGATGAGGAAGTTGTGTCATCACGAGTTGGTTGACATCACTGCATTGGTTGACATCGCAGCACACCATGATTTGACTTGACATGGCCAAAAGTGCCAATGCAGAAGCCCTCTTGGAAGATATTTAGTTGCAAGAAGTGTGCATATGAATGTTTCCACAGCCACACCTTGATTCGAGAAAAAGAGTTGTTACATTTGTGGGGATTTTACAGTTATACCTGTTTTGTCCCTGAGTGCTCCACAACGACTGCTTTCTGTATGGGGTTTATGCAGCTAAACGTGTAGACCACCCAAGATAATTATTGTATGTGAATAATAATTTAAATGTGGATTGTGCTACAGAGTCGTTGCATTTCAACACTTCTACATTGAACTTTAAATCTATTTATCAGATTTCAAGATGTACGGTATCTATTCTGCCAAAGTTTATGCTCCTCTTCTTGGCGTAAAAGAAAAATAATTAATGTTTTCGCCCTGTAATTTAGATCCACTCCAAAGTTTTATGGATTCTTCTTTGGCCAATGCTTCACCCTTCCACCAAGTTTCATAAAATTACTTCAGAGGAGTTTAGTTTATGTAGACAGTGAAGACTATTTTTACTAAATCTCAATCTGTCCGTAACCAAACAGTTTCCAAGTAATTGTAGGTCTGAACAATTTCAATGTATTTTCTGCGAATGACTGCTGAAAGATTGTATTTTGCGAAGGTTATTAGTGTATGAGTGTATTAGTGTATGAGCTGCGTTTGAGGTAGACACCGTTAAAAACTTCACATCGACATGCGTACATTAAAAAGAAATGATAAAGACTGATTATGACACAGTTAACAAGTCCAGTTTTTAAAATGTTATATATTTTGGTTTAGCATGTTAGCATTAAAAATACTTGCTAATTATTGTCTAGTACATCTGAGGGGAATGGAAATGTTATTAGTTTTGCACATATTTGGTTGTATACAAAAACATTAGACAAATTTAAATTTTTGATGAGATGACAGCTCTTGATGAAAAGTCAGTAGATCGTTGAAGTAATTCGGGTAACATGAATATAAAATTAATTGACAATCGATTGAATTATCTTGTATATTTCTGGGTCCAAAGGCCATATCTTGCTCTTGGCGTAAAGCGTCATTGTTAGTGTCAGACAGATGCAGTTGTCATTTACTCACCCAGCCCCCATGTTGTATAAGTAACAGATGTACTTGGGCAGCTCTATGCTTCCATGGCCACAGTCCTGGCACAACTGGCTTTCAAAGGGGATGGCATAAGACACTCTGATTGGTTTAACTGATTTCACGCACAAACACACTTATGACTAATTTAGTGTCTAAATACAACCCCTTTTGCGCTGTGGGCCTTAATTTGCACCCAGATTATACACTGTTACACTAGTATAATGAAGCTGGATACAACCCTTAAGCACTTGTGCCATGCATCTCAGACCGCGTACCATAGAGGATATACAATAGTGCCCCAAGTCACCAGACCAGTGTTACTGTCCCTGGGGCTTCACCGTTATTGAAAATGCTCCGTTTCTATACTTTGATTGATGCGGTCTGATTTTAACTTCTCTTTTTCTTATTTTGTCATTCACAGCATGTCCGAAAATTGAAGTTCCACATGGATTTGGAGTTGTATACAATGACGCGCTGTACTACACCTGTAATGAAGGATATAAGCTTATTTCTAAAGGCAGATGGGGTGAAGCTAAATGTAATGGTGGAAAGTGGTCTAGACTTGATGAATGCATCGGTAATTAATCTTTTAAGCCTTTCAGGTTTGTGTGTAACCAGCATGTGTATCATTTTAAGATCAAAAAGTGAAATGAAGTTTTCTAATAATAAAACATAAATAACCAGTACTTTCTGAAAGAGATGTCATGACACACAATACACGGGTTAGAATATTTTACATTAGACTCTGTAAGTGAATTAGGTATTAGAACATATTTCACAAAACTTGAGTATAAACATTGATATTATAATTGTTAGCAAAAACATACAAACCCAATTATTTGTAATCATATCCCTTCTAGAGAAACAAAATTGTGGAAAAATTCCTCTGATTCCTAACGGAAACATGGCTCCTCAACATAATGTTTATACACAAAATGCAACGATTGATATCATTTGTGAGGAAGGATATGAGCGTCAGACTGACAGCTTAAATTGTCTCAATGGAGAGTGGAGCTCAAATGGAATACCATTAGAAACTATCTGTAAACGTGAGTTTTATTTATTCTTACTTTGTCAGATGTATATATATATAAAAAGATTATCGGGTGGTGCCTAATGCTGAATATTTTCTTTTGCAGTGACTTCGAAACAATGCTCACCCCCACCAAGGGTTGAGAATGCTGTTGTTGAGACCTCATATAAGAAGAAATACTTGTCTGGCTCTGAAGTTATTTATCATTGCCGTAATGGGTACTCAATGGAGGGAGAAAACACTCTGCGATGCTCAGATGAGGGATGGGAACAGAAGAGCATAAAGTGTATACGTACGTACAACCAAAAGAATTTTCCCAAAATTACACCATAAACTTTAAGAAGATTCAACTTTTAACATGCAGACTTCTCATGACCTGAAATGCCTTTACTGATGTGCAGAAAAAAAGTGAACCAGTTTTAGGGTTCACTGTAATTTCATTTGCTGTGTGTCAGTGAGGGCAAAGGAACCTTACTGGCATTGAGAAATGTGTTCCAAAATGTCAAGGTGTGATCAAAATGTGACTGTCCCTGAGTGTGCTAGCAATCCCTTTCTTAATTAGGTATTCCAAGTTATATCCATTGATCATCATTAGCACATTAATCACACTAATTCTGACCACTTGCACAAGTGCATGTGCAAATTCCTAATGGCTGAAGAGAAGCAGCACCATGTTGGAGTCTGTAAAGATCTCCATCAACAGGTTCAAGATGACCCAAGCTTCATGTCGAGGATCATCACCGCTGATGAGAGTTGAGTCTACAGATACCCTTGACCAAAAAGCAGGTTTTACACTCATAGAGACTACCGTCTCCAAGATCAAAAAATGTGAGCATGGCTATGGTTTTCCTTGACATTGGCATTTGCACCATGAATTTGGACCCAAGGGTCAGACTGCTAACACCTGCTACTTTACATATGCCTTGTCAATCTGTTTTAGAGAACATGCCACATGCCGTGAAAAATAGCCAGATAACTGTGAAACCTCTGTGCACCCTGTCTTTAGACTTAAGATCTACAATTACCATCATCATTAAAACTGCCTGCCTAATATTGTGCAGGTAGCCCTCTTGCCTGCAAAACAGCTCTGACCAAGATGCATGGAGACAAGACTTCTGGTGGTGCGGACTAGGACACTTTTGAGTCCTTTAGGTTTCGGGGATGGGGCCTTAATGGATTAAACTTGTTGCCACCCATTTTACAGATGTGAGATCATGTTCAAGGGGTCCAAGGAATCATTGGCCACAGTGTCTGTGGTTTGGCAGGACACATTTTTTTTTCTGCTGGAGGGGGGTTTACTCCCGTTGGGGGTGCCATCGCTGTGGCACCTCTGTTACAGTGTACTTGGTGTGGCATGGTGTTCTGTGGGGTAGGTCAAAGAGGCACCCACATGGATGCCAGACTACTGCACTGCAAGGAGAGAATAAATGTTATTGAACAGTTTGTAGGTTATTGTTTGTAGGTGATATTGAATGTATGCATGTTTTTACACACACTAATCTCTAGTAATATTAAGAATATTAAGTACAACATAAAAAAAATATCCTCATAAGAATCATACAAAACAAATGCACCTGTTCTCTGTATTAACTGCTCAGGGTAAAACATATTATATCAGCTTTCTTTTATTAACCGATCAGGTTATCAAGACCTAGATGCTATTTTTATACCATCTGCATGTTGAGATGTGATACTGAACATACATTTTTTTTTTCCCACAGCTCCTTCTCAGGAACAGTGATGCTGATTTCTTTTGAGAGCCAAAGAAGTCTCAATGAAAGTACCAAAAATACTTTTCGGTGGTAATTTTGTATAGTTAATTTTGGTTGAGACACAAAGAAAGAAAAATGTATTTGACATGCACATTTATGATAATAAATACAACTGTTACACCAAAGAGTATAAGACAAATGTGATCTGAAATTGTGAAGCTTTGACAAATCAAATAAAAAGGGATAAAAGAGAAATACTTTATTTGATTTATTTTTGTTCATTATAACTTCTTGCTGCAACTTTTAAGGCCATTGAGGATTTGTTTATAATAATAATAATAATAGTAATAATAATAATAAATAATGCATATTTTTTAATACACTCAACCGTCCAATTGCAGTCTTAGTTGCTTTCTTTTTTTTTTTTTTTTACAAAAATTTAGATTTATATCAATAAGAACTGTCAGGGCTGCTTCACTTCGTCCTGTTCCCGGATGGCAGGAGCTCAATTTGGGACACTCTGATGGTTGATGGTGGCACCACAGGAAAGGAGGGCTGGTTCAACTTATTCCTTCTCTCAATTAATATCATATCTTAAATACTTTACTGTCAATCTCTAAGAGGCCAGCCTCTTTCTTGGGGTCTGAGAGCAGCTTAATAATCCTCTTCTTTAGTGTTCTGGCCTGTTGTGGACTTGATGGTTTAATAGCAACTAAACTTTAAACCTAAAGTTGGTTTAGTCAGTCAAAACTGAGAGAAAGAAAAAACAGAAAGAGAAAAAAATAGTACAAGTGAAATGAATTCTTAATATACAAATTACTGGGGGGGGGCTGATACCTGACAGTATTATTTCATTGTTGTTAGTATTGTTATTGTTATCAGGGCCCTATTGTAATGAGAGGAATTATTATACTTCTTTTAAATTATTAGCATTATTGACGGCTTTAAAATGCTCAAATGCAATAATATGAAACTTTGCACAAAAGGTATTATTATTATTATTATTATTATTATTATTATTATTATTATTATTATTATTATTATTATTAGGCGAGGACCCTATTGTAATTTTACATGAAATTGCCGTGGTGCACAAACACTCTGTTTTGGGGGGCTACCACAGACCTTCCCAACAGGCATGGGGGTGTGAGGGCCTGTAAAATGCCACTTGCAGCTTCAATTATTATTATTAGTAGTAGTAGTAGTAGTAGTAGTAGTAGTAGTAGTACTAGTAGTAGTAGTAGTAGTAGTAGTACTGTAAGTATTACCCTAGTGGCACTGATGGCAGCAAAGGTTAGATGAATTAACCTTTCTTTTGATTGCCTCTACACATACACACATAGACACACATACACACACATAAAGATGCATACACCAACATCAAACTAAATCTGTTTAAAGTTAGACTTAGTCTTACTTTGTGTCAGAGTAGCTTATAGCTGTGTGACCTTAACTTGTGTGTTGTGTAGCAGGATGAAATGTTTTATGCAATGTCGTAAAATTGTGAAACACAAGTGGCAGTGCCAGATGTTTTGAAGAAATCAATTCTGGAATTTCTGGCTGGTTATGAATCATTGCAGTGCAAACAAACTGTTTTGCTCCCTAAGTACCGTCATCACAATTTAATCTAGTTGTTCTATTGACTGATTGTTCCGCTAAATGACTTTTACAATTGGACTTTGTTCGGTTTTATCATCACAAGTCATACCACAGATGATAATGCAATCAGTGCTGGGCAGATGCTGTTAAACCAGGAGATAGTTCCGAATAGTCATTAACTGGTCTGGTGAAAAATTTATGTTTACCTTAAAGATGTTGTGTATTTAATATATTATTTGTTCTATTTTAGTATGTTTTACTAAAACTTATCTTTGCTATCATTTCTGTATAGTAATTTGATGTGATTTCCTCTAAATTATTTAGCTTGATATAGATGTTGATAAAGAAAAAGTTTTATCTTCGGCTGGAAAAACAGTCATCTCTCCTGAGCCTGTTGCTGTCTTAACCTTTGGACTATGAATTAATCACATAATTACTACAAGAGGTATGCTACCTTATCCAAATAAAGATTTCAAAATCAAATGTAGGCCAAGTGTCAGAATCTAACATGAAACAAGAGAAAGCAAAGCTTATAGATTACTTACTAGTGAGGAACAGGTATAGCTTATTACCACCTCTGACAGCTGGTTAACAAATAAGATAAGATATCCAAATAAGAAGCCTTATCATGGCTGACAGTAAGAGATTCAAATGAAAATAAAAACCAAAGTGGATGCAAGAACAGCTAGCTATTACTTAATTCTAAACTTGTGCATGAAAAGGAAGACATTATTTTAAAAAAAAACAGTTAGAGTTAGAATAACTGCAAAGGCCAAAGACAAAGAGAGGGCAAATATGGAAGAAATGAGCACTGGTATTCCTGCACTCTCAGCGATGGGCTGATACTTTCTTAAAAGCTCAATAACATTAAAATTTCTAAAAGACCGACACAATGTTGAGGCAGATCAAAGGTAGTTGCCTATTAGGAATTGTTTGTGAGTCACTCTGAAGGACTGAGGAGTCTACCTGACTTCTTCTGACTCAGATTTAGGAACTGGTTTTATTGTTAAACACTTTTTGTAATTTTAAATTCAAATATTCCAAGGCCCTAAAAATAGGACTGGGTTACCCATTTTTTGATGAGTTATTCCAAATCAAGAAATTAGTGACTTCATGCCTTCAATACTAACTTGATCAAAAATTAGAAAAGTCAGAGCTCTGACAAATCCAGTCAAAGCTGCCATCACATCTCCAGCACCCAAGTGTGTGTTGGAAAATGTTACCTCTGCCTCCACTCATCATAAGATGCAAGAGGTGAACAAAAAGTTTTCTTGTGATAATAAGGTTTATGCTGTAGATTGGATATTATAGTACCAGAAATAATAATAGTAATGTAATAGCAAAAATACCTCAGAAACATTCAAATCAAAATTAGGACTCCTATCAATACCTCATAATTTTCCTTTAAAGTCAAACATTTGCTGATTCCAGCTTCTTAAAGAAGTGGCTACCTTTCTTTGTCAAATATGGTTAAGCAATAGCTCATGACAAGCAGTGATTTATGTTTATAGTATTACAGTTAGTTAAGGGGCCAAAGTTTGGCCCAATGTAAAATTTGTCTATTGAAATTTAAAGATGTCATCTCTGGCTCCAGGAAACCGTGTTGAGCAATTTTCTCAGGGTTTTTTTTTTACTTTTTCTAACAGATCAAACAAATTGATATCAAATCAAAGACAAATAACTCTAAGTTGCAGCCCGAGTTTACAAGATGGACTAAATGGGACAAGAATATATCACACCATAGGTTACCATTAGAAAGAGAAACACATTAGAAAGCATCAATAAATTGATTTCCTTTGCTCAAAAAAGTACCCCTAGTGACCTTTTCTAGAGCCTCTAGTATTGTTTAAGAGAGCAGTGCGTACTGTGTGTGTTCCTTTTTCTCATGTTGTGTTCGTACAGCCTTGTGCAATCCCAGTGGGCAGTCTACATTGTGACCCTTAGTGCTCTTGAGGACAAACACACAGCAATTGCATAGAAAAAGAGTTGTCAAAGGAGTTTGCCTCAGTTGGACTCCTCTTTGTCTCAGCACAGCTGCTTGTTGAAATGCCATCACTGTCTTTAATCCTGCTGTTTCTTCAACTGTGGGGGAATGTGCAAATTTCTTTGACACAGAATGGTAAGATAGCCTTTTCTGACTATTTGCTCTCTGATAGTGCATGCGGTTGTTATGTTAGAGGGAGAGCGCTGACATAGTAGGATTAGTATATATCTTTTGGACTGTCATGGAATGTTATTCTCCACATACCTTGAGATCATTTGAGTCCCATGTTTTGATATGACTCTAAGAAATGGTGTGTGTAGCACACGACTGTTGAGAAGACATTTCCACTCTTCTCTTTTTTTTTTCTCATGTTGTTGTTTGTGACTAGTGACTTGTCCGGAGCTCCCAGATGTTCCACATGCCTATGTCTCAGAAGAAACCAAACAACCTGAGTACAAAAAAGGAGACGTGATACATTACACGTGTGAACATGGTTATA
>JAPZDY010000088.1:0-14035 GCA_029783645.1 Ctenochaetus hawaiiensis | reverse complement strand
CTGTTTTCCCCGTGGGCGGATTGCCACATCTGACGCAGTATCTTCTCCATAGGATCATCTGCAGGCTTAACAATGCGCACCTGGAATCCTCTTGCAGCCATGTCTTTAGTTGCTTCTGTTGCTGAATTGTAGATGCGGGTTTCCTCTTCATAAAAAACACGGAGCCTTGCAGGAAAAGGTGTTTGAAATCTCACCTTTTTCTCTTTTAACACCCTCTTTACTTTGGTGTATTCCTTTCTCTTTTTCATCACATCAGGTGCATAATCATGGTCCACATACACTCGCTGCCCCTCATAAATGAAGCCTCTCTTCTCCCATGCTTTCTTAATTATTTCTTCTTTGCATTTGTAGCTAGAAAGCTTAACAATAATCGACCTCGGAGGGGCATCCTTGGGGGGATGAGCTCCCAACGCTCTGTGGGCTCTCTCAACACTCAGCGCAAAAGTCGGCGGTAGCTCCAGCTTTTCTCTGAGAAGGGCCTCCACAAAAGATTGAACGGACCCCACACTGTCCTCCGACCCCTCTTTAACACCGTGAAGACGTATATTGTCTCGCCTGGCGCGGCCCTCCTGATCAATCAGTCTCTCCTCCAGCCTTTTTTGCAATTTGATGATCTCACATGTTGCACTCTCGATGCACTGGACTCGCTCCTCTGTGCCCACAATGCGCCGTTCTGCTTCGTCTATCCTGCTGTTGGCCTTTTTAATTTCGTCCCTTATGCCTCTCAGTGACTCCGCGTTTTCCCGGCGGAACTCTTTTATCTCCCGCAAAACAGTTTCTAAGTCGGACATTTCCTCAGCCGCTGGACTTATCTCTGGAGAGTCTGGCGCGTCCTCTGTAGCCCCCGTCCCGGCTTCTGTTAGCTCCGGTGCTAGCTTGGCTTGTTTCTTGTTGTCGTTCGTGTCGAACCCAGCGGTATAGTCTAACGTTTTCTTGGTTTTACCTCTTGTCATCATCTACGCCCCCGACACTGTCTTAGTATATTGTATTTTCCCTTCAGGATTTGGCCATGTGGGGCATATTCTTAACTCAATATCGGGGAGCAAAAGTTTTAAGCTGCCGCCATGTTGAAATTCCGGCCGGAAGTCCGCTGGCCTGTGCTTTTCAAACACTATGATGTATAACGCACTACAGTTTTTGGTACATATTTTGGAATGGCTCTGCCCAAACACATTAATGTAAAATTAAAGTACGGCAGTGATGCTAACAATAGCTGATGATTCCTTTCAGTCATCGGCAGTCTTAAGGTGTTGCTGCTGGTGGTCTTAAGCACCCTGAAATGGTAATGAGCTAATTGTATGTGAATTTAAGTTAGCATCTCAGTGAGCCAGATAATATGGTGTCTGTGTTATGAGACTGAAGGTACAGTTGATTAGCATAACGTCCTTCAATTTATTTCACATCAGTTCAAAAGCAAGATGAAACCAAGATGAAATTTGGATTGGTAATGTGTTTTAGAGGTATTATGTGTTATGTTTGTTTGCTTATTTTCTCAAGACCCCAATAAGTATCAATAAATTTAATGCTTTAACCAAAAAAATGGTGTCTGTAAAAATTCTACAATTAACCTATTCAGTCATTTCAGTCAGGCTTAATATTTTTATTAAACAAGAAATGCTGTTTTGATTGCTTTTGTGCGTGTGTATACTTACACAGATTCACCTCACTTAAAGGAGATTGACTTACATTACGTTAGTGCTTACATTACCTCTTGAAATTAATGAATTACATTTTGTTTAATTTTTTAGATAAAATGCTATAGTTAAAAATTTTGACTGGATACTTTGGATTTTTTCTTCCAAGTGTTTGGAGTGACCTCTAGCATGATGTCCGAGAGGAGGTGAATAAAGTGGCCTGGAGCCAACATGACTACTCAGTGGAACCAGTTTGACAATGATGTAGACCAGATTCTGGAAGCAACTGGGAAGGGAGACGTGGACAGAAAGCTCAAAGCCATGATGACGATTATTGTCAATCTAGAAGCAGAACAGTTTGGAGAAGAGGAGGGAAAGATAGGCAAGTGGCGAGTGGCAAAGGACCTCGCACGAACAACAACAGAGAGGTAAAGATCCATAACATCAGGCAGGAGATGAAGAGCTTAAGGTGCAACTACAAGCTGGTGGGAGAGCGGGAGCACATTGGCTTGGCCCAGTTAATGTGCATACTTCGTAAGAAGATCACGGTCCTCCGCTGGGCAGACTGGCACCGGAAGCGACACCGTGGAAGAACTCGGAAACGGGCCGCATTCATGTCCGAACCCTTCAGATTCGTTAAAGATCTGCTAGTTTAAAGGCGCAGTGGAAGCTGGATTTCCCACATGAAGACATCAATCAGTATCTGATGCAAACCTACAGCAAGAGAACAGGAGTTTGGAGAGTGCAGAATCCTAATTAATCCTGCTGCAGTTCAATATGGCTGAGCTGCTTCTGGAGGAAGTTCGAGAGGTGATCAGGAAAGCACAAGGAAGATCTGCTCCAGGACCAAGTGGCACTTCGTACAAAATGTACAAAAACTGTCCAAAGCTTTCATTGCGCCTGTGAAAGATCCTGCATGTCATCTGGAGGCAGGATTCCAGAACAGCGGAGAGTTGCAGAGGGCATTTGGATTCCAAAGGAAGAGAACTCCAAGCAGATCGATCAGTTCCGCATCATCTCCCTGTTATCTGTCGAGGCCAAGATCTTCTTCAGTACAGTTTCCAACTGACTGTGCACCTTTCTGGCAAAGAACAGCTTCACTGACACATCAGTCCAGAAGCACGGTGTCTCAGGAATGCCAGGATGTCTGGAGCATACTGGTGTGGTAATGCAGCTCATCAGAGAGGCTAGAGAGAACAAGGGATATCTGTCAGTGGTGTGGTTTGACCTGGCAAATGCATATGGATCGATTCCACACAAAGTTGTGAAACTCACACTGCAAAAACATCATGTCCCCAGCAAAGTGACAGGTCTCATCTCTGACTACTACACCAACTTCAGGATGAGAACCTCAACAGGAAAAATAACATCAAGATGGCATGAGGTCAAGGTTGGGATTATCACCAAGTGTACCATCTCAGTTATCCTGTTCTCCTTGGCCATGAACATGCTTGGAAAATCTGCTGAACCAGAGTGCAGGGGGCCCAGAACTAAGTCAGCTCAATGCCAGCCATCCATCAGGGCATTTATGGATGACCTGACAGTCACCACTGAGTCAGTCCCAGGCTGTCAGTGGATCCTGCAAGGACTCGAGAAGCTAAAGGAGTGGGCACGAATGGGAAAGGTGTTTGACAGCACGCTGAGACACAGCTTCCATCCAGTCGACCTGCTCCGAGTTGGAAGGATGGCTGAAAGCACTGGATCGGTCTAGCCTGCCAGGCAAGTTTAAAGCATGGATATACCAGCTCCACCAATTCTTCCCAGGATCCTGTGGCCACTTCTGGTCTATGAAGTCCCTTTCTCAACAGTAGGGGTCTTGGAGAGGAAGGTCAGCAGCCACCTAAGAAAATGACTTGGACTCCCAAAGAGTCTGAGCAGTATTGCATTCTATGGACAGCGCAACAAACTGCAGCTGAAATCCCAAAGAAGAAGAGTATAAGGTGACAAAAACTAGAGTGGTACTGCAGAACAAAGACTCAAGCGACCCGAAAGTGGCAAAAGCCGGCATTGAGGTTAAAACTGGCAGGAAGAGGAGTGTAGAGGAGGCAGTTCGGCAACTGGAGTCAAGACTTGCACCACAACAGGCTGGTGGGAGTCGTGACAAGAGGCAGGGAGAATGCACTGGAGAGAAAGGTGACATGGGCTGAGCTGGAACCCTGGAGCATATTTTGAGCAGCTGTGTAAAGGTGTTAAGAGAGGGTTGATATAGATGGCGGCATGACCAGGTTCTGAAGATCCTGGTGGAGGCAATCGCTGCAGGAGTGGAGAGAGCCAGGCACTTAAATACCTCCCAGATATCTATCAACTTTGCCAAGGCCGGAGAGGAGCCCAAAACATCTGCCGCTAGAATATCTGCAGGCAAGAGACTGGCAGCTGCAGGTGGACCTAGAGCAACAACTCAAGTTCCTAATGCAAGTTGTTACCACGACCCTGAGACCAGATATAGTCCTTCATTCTGAGTCAACCAAGCAAGTGCTTCTGATACAACTTATCGTTCCTTTGGAAGAGGCCTTTGAGAGGAAGCTTGCCAACTATGAGGGACTGGTGAGCAGCTGTCAGCAAGCTGGATGGAGAGCTAAGTGTCTCCGGATAGAGGTTTGCTGCAGGGGCTTTGCAGCCCGATCTCTATCCAGGGCCTTCAGCATCTTGGGTTTGAAGGAGGGAAGAGGAATACAGCCATCCGCATTGTGACTGAAACAGCAGAGAGAGCCTCATGATGGCTGTGGCTGAAGAGAGCACAGTCATGGGGAGCAGGTTAGCAAGGTAGCCATCTGGTCACAAGTTGGGGCTTGATCACCACTTGCTGGGTCACCTGGGGGAGAGCGTATGATGTTGAAAGACCTGAAACGCTCAACGATCCCAGGAACATCACTGATGATGTGACCAGGAGCATCATTAGATGTATGCATTCAGGTAGTTCAGACTTTTGTGATGAGATGGTGTCAACAGGAAGTGACAGTGTAACCACTGCTGACCTTGATAGTGAACACCTTACCCTGTGTCAGCCTGCAGACACATTTGAAGAAGAAGAAGAAGAAGCTTTGTTGTCATTGCAAGGGGTACAATGAAATTCCGTTTGAGACATCTCTTGTAGCGGCCACAATGTCCTAGTCATAAAATATCAGGTCATATAAATAGAATAAATAGTATAAATAGAATAAATAGAATAAATAGTAAATGTCAGTGTCAGTTATGTCAGTGTCCAGGGTGGGCGGGGTCAGTCATGGTTCCTGCAGCAGTCTCTTCACAGCCATGGGGAAGAAACTATGTCTCAGTCTGTTGGTGCGGGCTCTCATGACTCTGAGTCTGCCAGAGGGAAGGCAGGTGAATAGAGAGTGTCCACGGTGGGTGGGATCATTCCGGATCTTTGTGGCCCGTCGGAGGAGACGGCTGTAGTAGATCTCCTCTAGACATGGAAGTGGGGAGCCGATGATCCACTGAGCCGTCTTGATGATCCACTGCAGTT
Organism: Ctenochaetus hawaiiensis; assembly: GCA_029783645.1. Lineage (NCBI taxonomy): Eukaryota > Metazoa > Chordata > Actinopteri > Acanthuriformes > Acanthuridae > Ctenochaetus > Ctenochaetus hawaiiensis. Next base: position 8,935 of record JAPZDY010000088.1, on the reverse strand, counting down.
GTTTCTTTTCAGATGCAGTGCAGCTAAGGAGGACAGCTTATATGACTCCAGCCAGTTAAGAGCCCAGTTACACCATAATCTGTCCTCTTTATTTCTGAAGATGCAAAGTTTTCTCCATGTTTCTGACATGGCATCTTCGGATATAGTTGATCATCTGACCCAGATATTTTTCTTGTCTCAACCTCTTATCAAAGATACTGCAAATGAGATACTACAGAGGCACTATGTCTCTCCTGCTGAAGCTATCCTGAATGATTCAGTGAACACAGTTACAGATTCAAATATTTTTGTCAGTGACACAGCTAAAGGTGAGTAGATGTCTTTAACAAAATGAAGAAAAACATTTACTGAGAAAAAATACCCTGTGGTAAAGCCAGTGCAGTCTGAGTTAGAGCGTAGACATTAAGTAGTAAATGTCCCTATTCTTCAGATGATCCAGGAAATGTTCAAACACACTGACATACTTGAAAGAATCAAGGAAGCTAAGATCCATCAAGATGGCTCATATTTCCAAGAGAATGATTTCATGTCCTCTTTAGAGCTGTCACTGCCACTCCTTTCATACACTGACAAACTTTAAATTGCCAATCCACAAGGTACTTCAAGGAAAATTCACAAACTGTGCTCAGCATACTGGGTGATTGTCGATTTATCAAGTAAATACAGATCAGCACTACATGTGATACAGCTAGCAGCAATTCAGAAGCAAATCAGTTTAGCAAAATTGAGCAGATCCTCCTTGTTAACAGCGATGTACCATTTCTTTGCTGAGAACACAAATCATGCTACATTGAACACCTGAGATCATACAAGCTTACCATTCTCTGCATACAATGTGGTAGGACAACTACCACTGACACCCAAATGATTCATATTGCTGCACTGAAAGTAATTTACATGTTACATCTACAAAAGAAAGAAAAAACACAGCTGATTTTAAGCCAAATTTTATGAGGGAAGCTTTTTATCTGAACCTTCAAAGAAAGAAATCTTCATAGCTTTATCCTTCCCTTATGAGGTTTTGATACTGGGAATGACAGTGTGTACAGCTGATAATTTGGCAGATTAAGGCATATTGTTTCATTTTATAGAAAAATTTGAAAACATTTGATAACATTCTCCATATTTTGATTTGTCCTTCGGATGATGGCAGAACCCCAAAAAATTCCTTCTGCGTGTTTACATAGCCAGGCAGAAGAAGCAGAAGTAACCCCAACAAAGACCACCCCCGCTCCAACATAAAAAGAGCCAGACGGGCTGAAGTAAACTACTTTCCAAACTTTCCTAGAGGAGAAAACCAGGCCAGCCTGAAAGAAATGATAATACAGTGAAGTTAAGAGGAGTGACAGAAATCTACAGTTGATAGAAAAGCTCATGCAGATGACCTATGCCCTTCATTACCAAGCAATTGTTCAGAAAAACCCACTGGTCAAGGACTTCTTAGAAAAATGGCCAACTCTTCAGATTTGATCACAGATAAAATACAGACTCCTAGTGTTTGTCTTTTTTGCCTTCAACTATCTTTATTAGTCTCTCTTTATTGGCAACATAGTTGTATCGGCTGTTCATTTCAAATGTAGTGGAACCTTCAAGTTTAATCTGTGAAGTTTTTCCCAGTAGTAAGTGCTGCAAATCACATTGTTTTAAAGAGCAACCCACAGTCAAAAATGTGTTGAAGGTCTTCATGCCCTTACCCTAGTGTCATTGTGCTTTTGTAGGTCTGTACTCAGTTGCACCGTATCACAAATGTCAACTTACGGAACCACTTTGAGTTTGACAGACACGTGCCATGACTTTTGGCCCTGCACAGACAGAAGGTGGCCTGTAATGGTAAAGTAGCAGATGCACTGCATGACATCCTTAAGTTTTATCACTTTCAGTTGAGTAAAAAAAATAGATTTTGTCCACTGTCTTCTCTGTATTTAACAATATCACATAAAAATGAGTTGGCTTGGTTTATGCCACATACTGTCATAACTCTGACTCAAAGGAAAGTCATTCTTTATTAATGTTTTCGATTAGTTATCCAGGTACATGTACTTATTTTGAGCTTTAAGTCATGGAAAGGCAGCAGCCAAGGGCCCTTGGTTTTTTGTCAGGAATTTTGATTGTACCTTCAGGAAGTACATGATGTCAGCATAAAACCCACTGTAGACTTCCATGCTCTCCCAGTATACCTGCGTGAGGAGGACACACAGTCCTTCAAGATTTGGAATGTAAGTATTAAGTGTATTTACATAATTGACAAAATCACTGATGTCATTTCATGGCAGTTCTCTGGTTCCTTGATGTTAACCGTAAAATTGGACCCTCATTTGCATTTTCCAGACAGAGGAGTCAGGTGAGCCAGACATCAGTGACACACCTGTTGGTATTGTCACTGACGTAACAGAGAGCAGTACATCTTTAGTTTATTTCAGTTCTTCAAGCACTGCAATTGTGGTGTAAGATGCTCTTTTGGCTGAAGCATTTGCATTGGGTTGATTTATGCCTTGCATTTGGACTACCCCAAGAAACTCATTCACACTTTTACTTTCATCCAGAAAGTACTGATGGGACTTGATGATGGGAAACCACTAAAACCATGCCTACTCAATCTTAAAAATGACCCGTTCCTGGCAGAGTAGACCAAGCTACAAGCTGTTTGTTTGTGGAGGTGTCAATAATTTGCCAGTTGCAATTTTTTTTGTTAACTGTCTTTACAAATGGGATGGACTTGATGTCTTTCAATTTCTCGTTTTAGTAAATTATTTGTTTGATTTATTGATAATATTTGTTTTCTTTTGTTTTCAGTGTCATTTAAAGTTTAATGGCCAAGGATTTACAGTAATTTCAAGAAGCTGTTTTAAGACCACACATTTTAAACTGGTCACTTAAGATCCTGGTGCTCTTGTTCCTTTTTTCCAGCTATGTTCAGTTATGGAAAAAACAGTGTCATATCTGAATAAAAAAACTTGAATTGTAGCACAGAGGTTGTGTGTATGGAATTTTTTTGAGTATTCTGAATTTATAAGAAATCATTAGCCTATAAGTTATACTAAAGCAGTTTTTTTGGTTAGTACCAAGTATACTTTTGAGTTTATTAATTTTGTTCAATTAAGCACCATTGCGTCAGAATAAATAAGTACACACAAACTTAAAAAATAAAAATGTTAGACCATTATTTTAAGTACACTACACTTAAATTTAAAAAAAGTAACTTTTGATTGTGAATACATTTTTATATTTAATATCATACTAAAAAAATTAAGATACTTGACTTAAAAACTTTGAGGTAATCAGTTCCCAAAAAAGTTTTGAGTATTCTGAACTTATTCAGTTTTACAGGGTAGAGGAAGCATCCAATCCATCAAGATGTTTCCTAAAATGTAAGTTGCAGTCTGGCATTCTCTTTCATTCAGATTAGTCTATTCTGATTAAAATATAGACATAAAAAACAGAGGGGTGGTCGGATAAGACAATAGCTTTACATTTACAGGCAGTCATAGATAAAAGCAATCTGTCATCATCTACAAAATAATCATTATAAGAAAATGAATGGTAAATGCAAGAAAAAAGATATATTCCATCATAAACCGATCAAGGGATCACCAAGTGTCAGAAACAGCACACTCCATCATAAATGACTTATTACAACAGCAGATTTTGAAGGATGAGAGATGGTGGAGAAAGACCAGTGAAAACATGAATTAAGCCAGCAGCTAAAGTCTCCCCCCAATAGTAAGTAATGAGAGGAAAAGTCAGATAATGTTAAGAAAAGGCACATAAAAAGGTGTTGTCTAAGTAGTGGGGCGGAATGTAAGCTAAAACAAGACAAATGTTGTAGATCTGACCTGTGACTATAATTAATCTGCCTTTAGGATCAGAAATGCTCTTAAAATGCACACACAGCACATATTTGTTTAATAAAATGGCAGCACCCCTAGATTTATTTTGAAATGAGGTGCGAAAGATTTGACCTACCTGTCTTCAATTTTACATATTCTTTGGCTTTAAGATGAGTTCCTTATGAATAAATTATTTGTGCCCCTCGGTGACAGAGATGGTGGAGTACCTTACTTACTAGCTAGCTAACAAGTTCAGAGCCTTGCACTAGTTAACCAACCCATTTGGTTGACATTTGTAAGTACTTTCAGAAAAATTTGGGACTGTTTAACTTTTCAACAGTCCTTGTTTTACAGTATGAAACTAACGAAACAGCAAAAGGGAGACAGCACACACATACATGCATACACAAGCACAAACTCTTAAAAACACACTCACCCCCAGCTTACGGCTTCGCATGCGTACATAGCCCTGCTTGACGATGTCATTGAAGTTGGAGGCCATCTTTGGAGGTGTGGTAACCTGCTGACTGTCCCTGTGGAGACCATCCAGATGTTTCTTTCCTTCCTCAATTAGTCCCTTACTTTCTGTCTCTACCTTTTCAGAGCTCCCAGCTTGTTTGTCTTGTGTAGTTTTCTCTCTTTCACTTTGAGACTTGTCCTTTTTCAGGACTGTGTGGTTTGCACCCTATAACAACTGTTTATTTCTATCCTTCATGCTGTCTGTCCCCTCTAATGGAACTCCTCACATCTTAACATCCTTTTTTTCCTTCCTTTGTCTCCCTTTGTTCGCTTCTGTAGGATTTGCTTCTCTATTGCTTTTTTATTTTACTGCGTATTTCCCTTACTTTGTCTTTCTTTCATGTACAGATAGGTACTTCCACATTCAATCCTTTTGGCATCTCTAAAAGACAGACAGAAAGGGAGAGAGAGGCAGAAATGGAAATATATGTATTATTCATTAAGGAGAAAAAAGCACAAAATTATCATCAATTATTCATGCTGATGGCACACACCCTTATTGAGGGCAAGTACGTAGGAAGGCGATAGTGACATGTCATTGTGCTGTAACGTTAAGTGCCTGTGGCTGTTAGTGCTGTTTTTTTTTAGATTCTTTTTGCTTAGAAAAGAGACAGTTTGCACTGGTAAAGTTTGGCAGGTTAGGACTGGTGTACATGTCCTTTGCACTAACTATTTGGTAAAAGCCTTTGCCTACTGGCAAGACTTTTTTTCACCTAACAAAACATTTTTTGTAACCTGAAACAATGAAAAAAGTTAACGTAAAAAGTGGAAAAATTCTAAAAAACATTGAGTTCTGGTCTACAGATGCTGATGGAAACCATCTGGAATATTTCTATATTTTTATGTCACAGACAGGGAACTGTTTAAGGAAAACCATGGAGATGGTACTGAGGGTCTCTCTCATTTCATTCCATTTCTGTACCACAGAAAGGCTCACTGCCGTAAGGACAGTAAACCTCACATAAATCAAGGAACAGGAGATGGACAGTCTAAATGACAAAGGGATATCTATTTTTTTTTCTATCCACTGTAAAAAAACTCAGCGTAAGTCAGTGGTAACAGATCCTTGCTGCTGTGTTTCCTCTGAACAAACGCAATCCGTATTGCATTTCACGAAGGAAAGGCAGTACTGGTTTTGATTTTTTTAACTTAGAAACCTGTATTGTAGTCTACAAATTAAATTTCAAAGTCGGTCTTCATATTTTCATGACGTCATGACACCCACTGTATAATTTCTTTTATTTGCATTGCACAAGTTTGACAAGTTTGTTGTGTACATCTGCTTAGAAGATATGCATCTTCTTTTTTACAAGACCCCCACAATGCCCAACTCCTTTTTGCTTATTAGCATGAAAAATTAACTGGGCTTATGCAAAGAACTTCTTTGCCTTAAATGTGAAGATAAGGAAAATAATAAGGGAAAGGGGGTTGAAAAATTGATAAACTCAATTAAGAAGTAAATTAATTAAAATAGAAAAAGATTTGTTAACACAGCCAATACAGTTTTCAAACTGTACAATTGCACATTGTGGTAAAATGAACAAAAGTTTAAGTGCGCTGTCTTTTTGCTGATTCTGCACTACTTTCCATTATTCAGGCACATTTTTTATGTTTATCCATTTTTGACACATCTGTAAAACTACAGTTGTGTTTTTACCAGTTCTAATGATTTTTTTTGTGTTCTCTAAAAATTTATCTTATATGTTATGCATGTGAATTGAAGTGTTGATGAAGACTAAGCAACACTGATGGCCAGTTTCAGTAATGAAACTTATATTAAAGCAAGATGTGACTTCTGCAACCATTCATGCATCCTGTGCATGCAGATACACATGCACAACCTCATGTGTACAGAATGTGTTTGTGGGAGTGTGTGTTTGCAATCAGACTAGGAGCAGTTGGGCAGACATTTCCCACAGGAATCAGTGGTAAATCTCCCTGACAACAGGAGAACAGAGACATTAAACTTTAATAAGGAGGTTGTTAATACACACAGACAGTGTCTCTCACTGTCTGTCTCTTTTTGTCTCTCTTTATTCTCTTTCTTTTTCTCAGTCTGATTGGTTGTGTCAGATGGCTACCTCTGGGTGAGGTTCTCTTCCAAGGGTTTTTGACTCTTAAAAGGAAGTTTTTTCCTCGCCACTGCACCGAGTGCCTGTTTATATGGGAATTGCTTTGAACATTTTGGTTTTAAAAAATTAAAGAGTTTCTTTGAGAAATTTTCTATATGTTGAATGTCTTGAGACAACTTTTGTTGTAATTTGGCACTCAGTAAATGAATCTGACTGAACATGATGACCTTTCACCCGAGGATATCCATGATGGGCCTTAATGGAGTTGCAGCTGCGACCCAAAAGGTCACAGGCAGATGTTTTGCAGGAGAAACATCTTTACAAAAGGGAACTCAACCACTGGTAATTGAAGTTTATAGAGGTATTATGTGTATAAATTCTTTGAAATTTCAGCCTATAAGATGAAGAGAGCATACACGGTTGTGTTTATAAGAACAGCTAATAGCTGTTTGCTCATCATACAGCTAGTATGTTAGTTAGTTATATTTGTCTTAGTTACAGAAATTTATTTGAGGGATAACCCCTTGAGATAAACTACCTCACTTTTAAGGGGGTCCTCACAAAAAATATACAGAAAATAAAATACATGAAATATTACCATAGAAAGATGCTCACACAAACACAGGAAGCTTTCCTAGCCTTCCCACTCCCTCCCCCACTAACTCCCCGAAAAGGTAAATGGCTATGTAGAAGAGATACATTTGCTAAATGTAATGTACGTATACTTGTGTAAAAATATATCTACATACATTTCCATACATACATAAATAATTTCCACATAATTTAAAATATAATTTAAAGCAAGAGCAAGGTGAAGGAAAAGAAAGATGCCTTACACAGACAAAAGAGGGTAAAAGATCTGAGTGAACCAAGCATGTTGTTCTGGTCAGTGAGTCTTTAAATTTAAAGTAATGTTGTTCAAGATCTCAATAAATACAAGAGATCAAGAAAAAAAGGATACTTAGTGTCTTATGGCTGTACTATGAACTAAATGCTATTTAAGAAGTGTTTCAAGTAAGAGAGATGTTAAGAAAAGTACATTTCAAAATTAAAGCTGAAAGCAGCATTGAGCAGGTCCTTGCACCCCTGTTGGGAGCGCTGTGGTCATCCCAGAAAACACAGAGTAGTGCATGGACCAGTTGTGCACTATGGTCCAGTACATAGAGTGTTTGTGCACCAGACAATTTAATGTAAGTCACGTGATTATTGTCACTCAGGGTTTACTTGTGGTGGCCAGCAGGAGGTGCAACGTGTATGACTCCTAATTGGCATGTTACTTAGAAACTTATAAGCAAATTATATGAGAAATTGAGAAATAACAATGACTTTCTTTGAGTTAGAGAAACATTAAACTTTAACATGCTGTCATGATTACGCTGTATGATTAAAACAAAAAAACAGTCAAACATATCATCATCAGGGTGATTAGGGTTATGAAACTACATTTGAGTTCAAATCTGAACAAGGTACTAAAACAGTACATAAAAGTTTACAACATGTCCCATCCTGTTACCAGTTGGTGGTGTCATGACTATGACAAAATATTTATTTGTTGGGTTCAGGCTTGTACTGTTAACAAACAAATGAACTTTGGTGAAATTGGATAGTGTACATCGAAGTTAGAAGAAATTTTTGTTTCATGGCAAAATGATCAAAACAGCTACTATGCCACAAAGTATCGAAAATGACGGATTTTGATAACATTTTGATAACATTTCATCCCAAAAGTGCGTACAAATCAAAAATCAGGTTGGTGCGAAAAATTCTGTAAGAGGCGTTTGTTTAAATACAACAACTGGAAACTGGTAGAAAATGGCTAGTAATTCAAACTGGCTGACTTCCTGTTGGGTATAGGTCATGGTTTCAAGAGTTTTTTTAAAGTCTTGAAATGACACATGATCTACAGAATTTTACACATGTGGGTGAGGGGCACTTTGTTGAAATGTTGTAGGGGAGTACTATTTATCAGTTTGTGAGACCCATCTCACACGTATATGTTCAATAGTTACAATGTGTAGCAAATTTAGTGAATTTTTAAAAGTTGACTTAACCCTCAAAAAACCTTGTTTGACTTGGCAAAACATTAAACCTTGCAATGCTACTAGAGTAATGGTTGGATGTATCAGCGGGGGTGATGAGGCTGAGTACAGGGCGATTGTGGACAACTTTGTCACATGGTGTGAGCTGAACCACCTACAGCTCAGTGTGACAAAGACCAAGGAACTGGTTGTGGACCTGAGGAGGACTAAGGTGCCGGTGACCCCTGTTTCCATCCAGGGGGTCAGTGTGGACACTGTTGAAGATTACAAATATCTTGGAATACACATTGACAATAAAGTGGACTGGGCTAAGAACACTGATGCCCTCTACAGGAAGGGCCAGAGTCGACTCTACTTTCTGTGGCGGCTGAGGTCCTTCCCACCGTTGCAAGTGACAAAGGGGGAGGAGAGAAGGCGTGAGTGGGTTTAACACAGCCGAGTGTAATCTTCACCAATCAAATGAATGCCTCTCCTTGCC
>JAPZDY010000087.1:0-14089 GCA_029783645.1 Ctenochaetus hawaiiensis | reverse complement strand
AAACAAAAAAATCATCAAAACAAGAATTAGTGTTTTCAGCAGCAAAGACTCGGGATGTGATTAAGATGGGCTTAAGCACATAATGAGTGAATGAATGAATGAAATCCCAGCGTACCAATTCCATAAATGTAGCCAGACACTAAAGCTGCAATATAAGAGTATCACTCTTTTCTCTTTTTTTTTTTTTTACATATGTGGGACCTATCAGCTGTTCTGTTTATTTATACATCCATATATCAGTTAAGCCAAGTCATACAATGTCAATCAATGAGTTCCCTATAGTCAATCTTCCTGACAGTCAATCAGGCAGCCAGCTGCTGCTTCTGTCAGATAGAAACAAGGTCAATCTAAAAACTCAGTGAAGCCAGTCAGTCAGGGAGGAGGTCAGTCACCCCATCATGCCATTTACCTGGTGGTGCAATTAAGTATAATGCCTTGTAAACAGCTTAAAAACATTACTGCTAGTACAATTTTGATATTAATTTAGACAAAACAGAATAGAAAATGGAAATCTGAAATGAATAAAAAAAAACATTAATTTGTCCCTAGAGGAAGGTGTATTTTCATGCTGTGTGTGGCTTGGCTCTACAAATAATTTAGTCAAAGCCCTCAGTCAGCTGGTTGACCCAGTCATCTTGCATTTTTTAAACCACTCGTCCATTCAAGCACACAAACAATCAATAAGCTTGTGAGTAGGCCAGTAATTCACGCCACCCTGCTTACATTACATTGTATTTGTGATTCCTTAAATCTGCAATTAGCAGGGTAAGCCGGTAAAGCAACGTTTTGTTCCTTCATTATTGTGAACCCAAACGCTGTAGTACATTTTTTACTTAGTACAACACTTGCTGCTCTGGTGCTTAAAATACCGACTAAAATGCAGAAATGTGCAGCTGAAAAAATAAACTCTAATGCATGCTCTATTTTCTCTTATGTGAGGAAATATTATTATAATCTGCAATGCCTAGCTGTTTTGGGACGCTATTATTATTGTTATTATTTTTCTTTTTTGTTAATGAAACTGTATACTGTATGCACCTAACCTGTTTTACATCCACAGCTGGGTTAAATGAATTTGGGAGACATACTAAATGCACTGTTTGTTTTTTTTGTAGGAGTATTTGGCAGTAACAACAAAATTGGGTTGAACTATCCTTTATCAAAAAATGTTAATGTTTAAATGGACTCTTAGATGCAGTTGAAAGTCTTATGTAAATACCAGTGTCTTTTCCCATTTGGAATGGAGTGGTGGTGGGTTTTTCAACTGTCCTTCTTGATCCCACTTGTGAGTTCTGAGTCTACTCTGGAGTTTTTTTTCACAGTTGGGCGAGCCAGAAACCTCCAAATGAAGGTGTCCTGGAGGCATCCTTATCAGAAGGCCAGACCAACTCAGCTGGCTCCTTTGGATGTGCTGATGAGGAAATTAATGCACACCCTAAAAACAATATGAATTTGAATCCAACTCAGTTTTTTGAAAGTTTGTATAAAAATTGCATCTACCATACATATCAAATTTAGACATAATTATTAAAAACATGTTCAATATGTTCAAAGTTCAGTAAAATATAATATTCACTGCTGTTACAAAGATTTAGTGGTGCATTGAAAATGATTTTAGTTCTGCTTGGGGTTGAACCTTCAGGTGCTGCATCACTATGAGGCCATACTGAAAGTCCTTAGAAAACAATGAGTGTACCCAAGAGCTGTGAAAAGAATATTATTGATTGGAACATTGTGTTTCTAGAAGCAATTATTGCTTAAGCTCTCCCTACTGCAACTACTAACATACCAATTCCAGTACCGGGTTGTCAGGAAAAAGCACGTCATCTGTATTTTATTAACATGCAGAGAGTTTCCCCTAGTCAGGAAGACAACAGAATTTAAATCCAAAAACCATTTACTGCCTTTTTACGCTCAAAGCAATACCTCCAGTTTTTCCATGTATTTCCTGTTTTCTATGCATTTTTGCAGCTTAATAAATTTATGATATGGATTGCAGACAAAAGCTTCTTGTTAAGTTGGCACTGAAAAAAATGGAAACACTCTCTGAAAGCGGCCAAACAGCCTTTTCTTTGTTTTTTGTTTGTTTTTGGTTTTTTTTGTTTGGCTGCCTCAGTGTTATCCAGGTAGTTATGATTGCTCCGTGCTGAAACAAACAAACAAACAGTTAAACTTTCTACCATTAAGCACTCTAATCTACCATAAAGTTTAAAGAAAAATCAAACCTGATGCTCTCTTTAGCCACAACATCTCTGAAGAGTCTTCAAGTGGCTTTGACACCACTGTCACTTCTACGTGTGCCTATGTCTCCGCCAGAACTCATTTATCTAAAGCGAAGACATTTGATCTCATCTATTACCAGATGGTTCAGTTTGCCAAAGAGAGGCTCACTCTAAATCCAATTTTAGCTCTTATTGAGTAATTCTTTGTGTTCTTTGACACTCAGATCACAGGGAGGAAGTAAACTTGAAACATAAATAAACGGGATTAATCAGTCTGTCATCCTTCACCCTGTTCACAAGCTCAACAATCCAAGTCACAGTGTCTTAAATAACATTTGAAATGTTGCAAGCCATAAAACCTTAGCTCCACACAACCACACAGAGTTATCTGTTCAATAAGTTCTGTAAGGGTTATGTACTTATATCTTAACCTTCATTAAGAACAGGCAAGACCAGTTTAGAAAGAAGAGACCGCTTATACGAAAACGTGATGCAAAATAGTTTGTGTCTGGTTGTGTGGAAACAGATGGCAGAGTAAGTAACAGTCAGCTAAAGTCACCTTTCAGGTGATTTATGTCATTTATTACCACAGATATAGTCCACAGTCAGAGTGGACTCAGACATCACCTCTTGGTAAATTTCAATACTTGCACCAGAAATAATCATGAAATATGCTCAACACATGCCATTTCCAGACACTGCAAACATCACCAATGGAAATTAATACCATATCACACAATGACTACATCAGTATATCTGCCACAGATTAGAATGTCAGTATGTTTACAATTCTTAATTACAGTACATGCATTCCTTTGAAAATAATTAGGAATATTCTTTCAGAACACAATCTACAACATTACTCTCCAAATTACTCAGGCCCCACTAATACAATGCATTAACAGAAGTTTATAAGAGTTTGGGGGCATTCAGATACTAAGTGTTCTTAATCCTCAAGTCCAAGTCTGCAATGAAACCTTGTTTAAAAATCCTTGTTCAATAAATTGATCATTTCATATTTGTGTGGTGAAGTCTTTTAGTTGAACTTGCTGTTTTAGAAAACTAATTTACACATTAATTAAAGTTACCATATACACATGAACTACTTGCTCTTTTACATATATTTCTGCTCATAAATTCTTCAACAACACTAAGCGTGGGCTAGTTCTCTGTTAACAAAATATACTTAATGATTTATGGCTGGACAGCTATTTAGAAACGGTGTTTTAGCAAGCTTAGTAAACCTTTAGTAAATCCAGCACAAAGCAAATATCACACAGGTTTTGTCAAGAAATGTTTATTTTGTACGAAAGCTTTTATACATTTTGTAATTTTTTACCTCCAACATCACTAGTAAGTTGAAATTTAATACTTAAATTACTTGATAGTTATGGTCTATTTGCAGTGGCATTTAGTACACACATTCATGTTCAAATAAAAATTATTGTTATTATTATTGTTGTTGTTGATGGTGTTAAAACAGTGTCCTAATATAATAATGGATTTGTAATGGATACATGTGCACATCAATAATACTTATTTAATCAATGTTATATAGATTATGTAAAGGAAATCTCAACCTAAAATAAGGGTCAAATTGAGTTCTGATAGTCATAAGCCTTAAGCAGTGGCACTGAGTATGCCAGGCTTAGTCTATCAATCATAATTTAAACTATTCATACTTAATTTGAAGTTATCAAAAAAATCCCTAACAGTGTGCCGCAAGCAACAGTCTTTGACAGATTTTTCCTCTCTCATGCTTCATGACAGATGACTGGGACCTTGAAACTGATGAACCAATCACCACTGATAGAGTCTGAGATTTTCATGTGGTAGGTGAAATGAGGGGTGGCTGCAGTTTCCCATAACTAAAATCATGCCTTTCGTTCGGAAAATATCATGTTGTTCATACTGCTGTGCAAAAGTGAGTGGACTGGTTTGGTGTGGTAGATATTATAGAAGGATGGTGATCAACATACCTTGTTACATAGGTAGGAAGTCGCAGATATTTTTAAAAAATCTGTTTACTGGATGTCCTTGAACTAGTCTCCACTGTCTGATGGCTTGTACAGCAATTACCTACCTTTCTATGAACTGGGACAAAAGACATTTGGCACAGTGACCAAAAAGTCTCTTATAATTTAACTCCTTATCTTAAATAAGACTTTAACTGCTGTATAGATGAGAAGCCAAAGTCATCACCAACAAATTGCAGCTTCTTTAAATTAGGTGAGAGAGAACATTTTTGTTTGAATTACCAGAACCTCCTAACGTATTGGGAGATTACGGGTCAGTTTGATGGCTCAGTGGTTAGTACTGATGTCTCACAACAGTTTGTGCAATTATTCACTTTTGAGAACACTCAACCAAGAAACTGGGGCTGAGGTGCTTCACAGTGGTTGCCCACCTCTATGGGTAAATGTGAGAGGGAATTATGCATCCATACATAGTTAGGAAATATTTACGATAGTGTAAAATTCAAGTCCTCGCTATTTATGGAACTACTAATAATACTTATAATACTACTACTAATACTACTGACAATGTCTCTTTTCTGTGAAATTGTTGGGCATCAAGAGCCAGAAGCAGTCAAGAGCCAAAAATGTGGATGTTTGTCTTTAATGTCCTTTCAGGCTTTACAGTTACTACATTCATACATGCATTTCTATAATGAGTGACTTCTGAACAGGTGGTGTGTATTTCAGTATTAAAATCTAGAGCTGCTTGGTTACATGGAAACCTCTCACCCCTGATTATTATAAATGGCAAGAATAGAGTTTGTATGTGTCATAGCTACCCTTTCTAAAGCATGCCACAAGCTTTCCTCTAATTGTTCCTTTCATCTCTAATAGACACCATATGGCTGCCAATACGCTACGCTTTAACCTGTTTCAAGAGGCTGTTTCTTCAGCAAAAGCTAAACAGTAAGGTTGTTTGTCTTGACAAGTGTATCATCACGCCCAAGATGCCTGTAAAACTATTCATCTGGTTATTGTGCTAACAGACAACTGAGCTAATTTGTTTGATTTCCTGCTACAAGTAACAAATGAGGTTTTGTTTTCCTCATAATCTATTGCTTTTTCCCTTACCTGGGAGTTCTTTGTTTCTAAGAATTACACTTACCCTTTTGGGATGATATACAAACACTTCTTGATGGCCATTATGAATGTCCTCAGCTCCTGAATGACAGTGAGTCGGGAGTGACGAGTGTTTATTAATGCAACTGTATTAACGTATTAATTTAAGGTGAGTTTCAGTTTGAATATAAAGTTAAACCACACAAGATATCCCTGATTTTTTGTAGGGTTTCTGATCCATATGAAACATGGATTTTTTTTTTTATTCGAATAACTATTTTTCTCGACATGAGTAAAATTATTCTCATCTTTACAAATGATGCATGTATGAAACATTTAGGATACAAAACCTGTTTACTATTTAACTTAAGTAATAGGAAATTTAAAGAAAGGGTTTATTATTGTTCTACTTGATTCAGTCTGAGGTAAAATATTGTATCAGTGCAGCTTGTGCATCAGCTGCTGTTGACCTTTTTGTAACAAGTGGACAGTGGGCTGCATGTAAGGACCAATTGCTTGTCATTTCTCTTAAGGAGACTTATACATCAACCTTTGAGTCTCCCTAAGGTTCTTTCCACAATTGCGCTTGAACTGCTTAATCTTGTACCTCTCTTACTGCAGTGTCAGTCTGCCTGTATCATAAAGTCCAGTTTGTAATGGGTACTCTGGGTTTCTGATTAAGTAGAGTCCCAAGTCATGGCCAGAGATAAACAATATGTTGGATATATTAAAAAAAAAAAATCCTGTGTGTGTTTCAACACTCACAGTTTTTTCCATCCACTGCCTGTAGTATATTGATTGCCATTCTTTTCTACTGTAAGAAAAAAAGAAAAAAAATTAGTGGGTACAGTCACCGTGTTGACTATGTATCTTAGCCATTTGCACAATGGCTCTTTATCATGGTGAGTAGTTATGTTTTTTTCTTCATCTTATACAGTAGCCTAAGCTATTTTAGTAATAATATTAACAAAAAATAAATAAAAATAAATAATAATAATAATAATAATAATAATAATAATCTGTGTTTCTTTGAAGATTTATTTGGTAACCTGTGGAATCATGATAACCAAACTGATTTTAAGTATATTTCACCTGCTGATACAGAGGTTGAGTGTTGTAATAGTTCCTTCTTTGTCAGGGTTTGTGTTTTAGCCAACTTTTTTTTTTAACTTATAGTTTTTTCTTCTTTTTTTGTCAGTATTGTCAACAAGTGCTACCAGGATAAGTGCTGTAGGAACAAATCTGCACAATAAAAGGCCTTTGCAACCTCTGATTCTACATATGGCATGTGGTAACCAATGTGAAAAAAAACTGTCCAAATCCTGACACATCTATTTTATTGTTTCTGCAAGTGTTTCTGTTCTCCATTGTTGTAGAGGATCCTCTTCAGCCCAAGCACAAGAGATCACTTTCTCTAAAAGTAATCTGTGTGAACAGATCTTACAAGCACATCAGGATAAGGTGGAACTGTTAGTTATGGCCAGCTAAATTTACTAATTTTCTACCTATTTTTGCATGTGTGTTAGTATTGATGTGCATTTTCCAAAGTTCATGTCCTTGATCTGATGTGGTGTTAGGAACAGTCACGCCTGTCCAAAAGGCCAATGCACAGCAGGAGCTATTTAGCGGACCATCCGGTGTGGATGAGGTGATGGATCAAAATTTTGAGGCATTTCAGAGAAACAGACAAAGCGGCATGCGTACTATTGGAGTGACAGACACTGGAGCAAGGAGATGTGGAGGATGTATCTGCTGTAAGAAAAGTGGAGGAGGATTCTTTACCAGTAAGTTACATTTTACATGCTGTACTTTACATTCAATACCCACGTATTTTGAGGTGGTTAAAACTTTTACTAATATCAGAGCAGCCAGTTTTCCCAGATCCATCAGAGCTGACCGATTTGAGTAAACTGAACAGTGAAGTGAACAGTGAAGAACAGTGATGTTCAAGGAATGCCAGTAATGAATAAAACATGTGTAACCCAGTGAGAACAACACTTACTTGACTACTGTACTTTGGTTCGACTCAAGGAGCGAGGGATGGTTAATGTAAACACAGGTATGTTTATTTTCACAATCAACATAAAGTGGAATAAATTCACTTTCAAAATCCCCAATATAAAAATAAAACAAAATAAAGTGTCCTTTCACAGCCTAACGTTGTCTGATATCAAAGTCTATCAAAGTCCAGTCCAAAGTGTTCGGTTTGAATCCATGTCCATCTAAGTTTCTTCATTGTGTGTGTATTGTGTGCAGTTACTGTACAGTATCATATCTATTTCTCTCTTTTTAACTCAAATGTAACGTATAATACCGACCACAAAAGAATGATGAGCTATATCATGAAACATTAAAACCTTAGTCACCATTAATGTGTTTTTTTTAACAGTATTAATCTATCATGTTACACAAATTATTTCTTATCTCTTATCAATGTTTTTCTCATTCACATTCACCTTTATGCACTTTCAGTTAACTCATTAACTGTTAACTCTTGAACTGTACCATATTATTTATATCATGAAAACCAGGAAAAACCTGTATGTGTACATATCATGAGCTTTAGCGCACATTTAGCACTTTTCTAACTCAACATTGAACATGACGCTCAGAATGACGCAGCAAAAATTACCGTTCTCATGTGAAAATAAATGCATTTCTGAAACACAAAACTCAGCATACTGACTCTTTACAACATCTTCGTAATATTTACAGTTAACTCCAATTGGTTTTAGATTATAAGAAAGGCTCAATATTGCTCATTTATAACCGAACTAAAAATTGTACGTCCGTTAGCAATGTAGCATGCTAGCTAATACACAGTGGAGAAAACAAAAGAAAGCAAATCCGGTCGCAGCTGTCGGGGACTCAATCATGACAACTCAAAACATGTACAGACTCGTAACTTTGAAAATAAAACAATATTTCTTAAATAAAATGTCAGTAGCTTCTGTGATGGTTGTGGTTTGTGTTTTGGCTGTGCAGGTACTAACCTCTGTTTTTCTCCCTCCCCTTCGCAGCCGGAGCGGTTCAGAGAGGCGGGGGGATCCACTCGAGAGCGAGGCGCACCTGCACGCAATAGTTAATCATCGGGCTTCTTAAGCCGGCTCTCCCCTCCCCTCTCTGCCAAACGATTGTTGTCTCTTGATCAAACTGTTAGTGGCTTACTCTCCAGTAAATCTCTTGTTCTCGTGTTCTCGTATGCCCACATTAGTGGTGATTTTTTCGTTTGTGCCTTTTTTTTTCACTAGTGAGCTTTTTCTCCTAGACGCCTTTAGTTTGTCAGTAGAGTTTTTTCCCCGTTTGTGGTGATTTTATATTGTGCTTATTGTGACTCCCCGGCAAGGTGGTTTTTTGTTATTTCTTCGTGTGTAAATAAATTTGTTTTTTCAAACGATTCTGCACCTGGGTCCTGGTTCCGTTGTGTCCATAACAGCTTCTCTTATGAATGTATCGTGGCAGCGTTAGAATCTGGCTCAGCTGAGGTGTTTTTATCCCAGCATGCAATGCACACTCCACTAGATTCCCTACACTGAGCGCACATAGAGCCATCTAGCGGCTGCTTAAAGCGACTACAATCATCTTATTACAGTTCTCTTCATGAATTCAGACATTAAAATTAAAGTTACTAAAGCCACATATGATAAGTAAACCCAAAGCTGTATTTTTATAGGGGTTACACATGGATTTGTTTTTAGAAGAAATTTCTCAAGTCCTGCAGAGCAATGACACCTCTATGACGGATGATGAATTGGAGTTTGTTACTTTTGCAGAGAGCCCATTTTTTCCGCAGGTGTGTCAAATGTCATGTTCAGTCTGATTTAAATCTTCTCACCAAAGTCCCCTAGGGGAGTTATATTGCATGTTCTGTTTGTACTGTTACGTTACATATGAAACGCTTCACAATGCATCACAGCTGCAAGCATCGCTGCAATGTCTGCTTTACAGTGTGTTGTAGTCAGTCTGGCAAAAGCAATACCCTGACTGTAAACTCATTTCTAAGTCTAAATTTGTCTTTGACCAACATAAAATGAAAGAGGCAAAACACAATATGATACCCTTACACAAAATAAAGTACTGCGGTTGATGTTGTAAAAACATATCAAATGGGCAAACAGGCGCACAAGTATACACCTCCAAATTGTTCACACAGTGGGGAACAAATCTTGGGGGGTAATGTGCCACACCAGCGTTTTATTCAACCGACTAAAAACGATTCTGGACTGACAATGCCTCTGTTATGACGGGGATTAACAATGGGGTCCATAAAGGTGCTGAAGGAGGAGCATGGCCTCAAAGATCTTGTTCTTATTCGCTGTGTGTGTCACTCTCTGCAGCTTGCCGTAAGTCATGCTTCCAATGACACCATACCCGTAGTGTGGATTACTTGGTACAGGAGACTTATAACTAGTTTTCAGTGTCTCCAAAGTGCAATTTTTCCGGCGCCAGAATGTCAGAATCTCGGGTGTTAAAGAAGGAACTGAGGGCCGGGATCCGGACGGGTTTTTGAAAACTTTATTGAGTGAGGCACTGGACATAGACGCTGATGACTGGTTTGAGATTGACAGAATTCATCGCGTTGGCCCCGCACCTGCAAGCGACTCGAGACCGAGACATATCATCGTCCGCTTTTTGTGTGACAAAGCTAAGTCTACTGTCCTAGCTGCCGCAAGGAAAAAGAAACAGATCATATGGAAGGACATCTGCTTCTTCCAGGACTACGCCCAAGTTGTACAGGAAAAGCGTAAGAAATATGATGATGTGAGGCGTATGCTTCAGCAACGTAAAATTGACTATTCTTTGCGTTATCCTGCTGTTATGACGTTCACACTCAACGGTCAACGACACCAGTTCTCCAGCCCTGAGGAGGTGAAGCAGTTTCTTAGCGGTCTGGGAGTGCACGAGGAATCTGCTAATGAATGAGGACAGGTGTTTTCTAATCGGGGTGAAGATGGATACATCTGCCCGTCACTGTTTAGTCCAGATTAGTTCAGGTAACTTTGCTCTGTCCAAATTTTGCTCTCGGTGAATAGGATGAGTGGACAAGATCAGCAAAATGATGTTTGTTTGAACTTCAATCGAGTGCGTTTTATTTTTTTATTTTTTTATTTGTTTCTCTTTTCTCTGGACGGATATATGGATGATGCTCCTGACAGTATACTCCTGGACGTTTTTGTTTTGTGGGTTTTTCATTGAATGGGTAAGAGATGATTTGCCTTTTATATTTGAGAAACTCCAGGACAATGTTGGTTAGTTCTGTTTCAAGAGAAATTGGCTGGGGTTCATAGTGCTTTATTTTCTATAATTTTGCTCCATATGACGTTATGTTATCGGAATAAAATGTCAGCCTACCAGCTAGACATTTTAAGTTCCTTACAATGTGGCCTTGTTGCGAGTGATTTGAAGTTCGTGTAAGTATAACATTACACCAGAGGTCTCAAATTGCAGGTATACGACTTTATTTTATCTAGGTGTAGAATAATGAGCGGGGGGTTGGGGGGGAAGATGCGGGTCGGTAAGTGAGCCATAAATGGGATCTTCCAGTGTCGCTGACCCGTTGAAGTTGTGTTTTTCTAAGGGCCGTTATGCCCACTTGTTCACTATGTGTTGTTCTATTTTATTTGTTTTCTATATGTCTAACCCAATGTGCCTTGAGTTTTACACAGTTCAGAATATAAAAGCCATTAAATCTAACCCAGGACCCAGCAATACAAACCAGTCGGACCTTCCCGTCGACAGAACAGTCAGGATTTGGGTGAGGCAGTGTCATATTATGTTGATTAACACTATCTTATGACTATGTTCAAAATAGTGTCATGGAATATTTCAGGTTGCCACAATGCTATTAAAAGGAAAAAGATTCTTACTTACTTGAAACAAAAAAAGACAGACAATGCTTTTGTTCAAGAGACCCATCTGAATGAGGAGGAATCCATTAAACTTAAAAGGGATTGGGTGGGTCAAGTTTACTATAGTACATATTCCAGTAGGAAAAGAGGAGTGATCATATTGATTAGGAAGAACTTAAATTTTCAGGTGCTTAAACAATATGTTCATCAAGAAGGTAGATGGGTGATTTTGGATGCGGTCGTGGAGGGTCAGAGGCTGACATTTGCTAACCTATATGCCCCTAACACCTCACAACCGGAATTCTTCCATGAAGTTTGTAATGTTATAAGGAACATAGGGAATGTTAACATCATTACTGGTGGAGACTTTAACCAAGTTAGGGACATATGTTTGGATAAATCCTCTAGGCCTAGGCAAATGAATGATCCATCTCATGCAGCAATAGATGTAATGTCAGAAGAACTGGGATTAATTGATATATGGAGGTTGTTTCACCCTCAAGAAAAAGATTATACTTTTTTCTCTCATCCACATTCTACTTATTCCAGAATAGATTATTTTCTAATATCTCACTCTTTGGTCGATCAGATTCTTAATGCTACAATTGGAAATATAGTTTTAACTGACCATGCCCTAGTGGACATAACTTTATCAGCTACAGAAAACACAAAATGTTCTTTAAGATGGCGCTTAAATAATTTATTATTAAATAATGAAGACTTCTGCGGGCATATCAGAACAGTAATGATGGAATTTTGGGAATTTAACGAGGGTTCTATTGATGATGTTGGAGTTACCTGGGATGCTTTTAAAGCTTTTGTAAGGGGGCGTCTTATTCAATATAGCTCCTTAATTAAAAAAGCTGAGAGGAATAAATTATTGAAATTAGAGGAGGTCATAAAACACCTTGAGAAACAACATATGTCTCACCCACAGCAAGAAATATGGAATAAACTGAATAAATTTAAGTATGAGATGAACAACATTATACAAAAAAAAGCTGAGTTTGCATTATTCTGTACGAGTCAAAAATATTATGAACAGGGTGAGCGGGCAGGTAAAGTTTTGGCACATAGGGTGAAACAGATGCAAACTTCTAATATTATTCCCTCTGTATTTGATAAAAATAACAAACTAATTACAAGTAAAAAAGAGATCAATGATGTATTCAAATCATTTTATCAAGAATTATATACATCTCGAGGGAATGCAGAGGAAAGGAAATTGTCAGATTTTTTTTCTTCTATCCATATTCCTACGCTAACTGAGGAGCAAAAAAACTCTTTAGAAGGAGACATCACATTAGCAGAAGTTAAACAGGCAATTCATAGTCTAAGGTTAGGTAAAGCACCAGGCAATGATGGATTTCCATCCGATTTTTATAAAAAATTTGTAGAAGAGTTAGCTCCAAGATTATTAGCTGTCTACCAGGACGCCTTGCAAAAAGGAAGATTGCCAGTAAGCATGAGATCAGCTGTTATTACCTTACTCCATAAAAAAGGGAAAGACCCACAATATTGTGGAAACTATCGGCCAATCTCATTAATCAATGTTGATGAAAAAATAATCTCGAAGGTACTTGCAGCTAGATTAGACAAGGTACTTCCAAGTCTGGTACATGGAGATGAAGTTGGATTTGTCAAGAATAGGTGTTCGGCTGACAACTTACGTAGGTTATTGCATATCATGTGGGAAAGTAGGAACAAAGTTGATCCCATAGTTGCTTTCTCCCTGGATGCGGAGAAGGCATTTGATAAAGTTGAGTTTGCCTTTCTTTTTTATTCGCTGAAAAAATTTGGTTTTGGTCCCTCTTTTATGCAGTGGCTACAGCTAGTTTATACAGAACCGATGGCAACAGTTCTTACTAATGGAGTTATGTCACCCTCATTCAACCTTAGTCGCGGCACTCGGCAGGGTTCGCCATTATCACCGCTGATATTTGCCTTGTTTTTAGAACCCTTGGCAATTGCGTTGCGTGAAAGTGAAAATATTAAAGGGGTTAAAATGGGCCAGGCAGAACATAAACTTTTTATGTACGCAGATGATATTCTTTTGGTTTCAAGTAACCCTCACGCGGCAGCATTTGAGATATCTTCAATTATTGATTCTTTTTCTATAATCTCTGGTTACACGATTAACTGGAGTAAGTCAGAGGCCATGCCTCTTTCTAAGATATGTCCTCCAGCCATCAGAGAGTTGTGGCAATTCAAGTGGATGCCATCAGGTCTAATTTATTTAGGGATTAAATTAACTCCGGGTTTGGAAAAAATAATGCAAACTAATATTTCTCTAGTTATACAAGCTATCCAACCTGTTCTACAAAACTGGGCAAGAATGAATATATCTTTATTAGGTAGGATTAATTTGGTTAAGATGATCATTACTCCAAAGATTAATTATATTTTGTATATGCTACCCTTAACTTTTCCACCCAACCTTTTAAAATTGTATAACACTGTTATAGAGAGTTATGTGTGGGCAGGCAGAAAACCAAGCTTTAATCGTACTAAATTATATGCAGCTAAAGAGAGTGGAGGTCTTGCGCTGTCTAAAATAGACTGGTATCACTACTCAATTTCACTTTCCCAGTTATCTAAGATGAATAACTCCCGCGATCGGATGCCGGCCTGGGTAAGGATCGAAGAAGAATTAGTAGCTCCAACATCTTTGGAGGCCTTCCTAACCCAAACGGGAAGACCTGTACCTTTTAAGAATCCAGTATTGTGTTTTGTCAAAGAAACCTGGACAAAGACCCACTTATGGATTAAAGCTAGTCCACATCTTACCCCTAAAGCATCTGTCTGGTTTAACAAAAAAATATTGATAGGAAAAAAAACTGTTATGTGGGAGAAATGGGCTAAATCTGGAATTCATCTTCTTGGTGATTTGGTTAGGGAAAATAAAATGAGATCATTCAATGAAATTAAGAGTGAATATAAT
>JAPZDY010000086.1:0-14091 GCA_029783645.1 Ctenochaetus hawaiiensis | reverse complement strand
CACATGTTGTGACACACCAGCTGTATGCATACATGACTGAACACACTCATGCAGAAGACATTCATATACAAACCTGAAACCCAGTGACACACACTTAATGGAATATGCAAATGTACTCAGACTCACAAACACAGCCTCAATAACTTGGTATTATCATTCAGAGCAGAAAACTGAGTCTAGAGAAGTACTATTTTAAAAACTTAACACCTCAGGTAACACAAATTTGTATATTTTTCATTGATATATTATTTATGGTCTCCTATGAAGTCATAAATCTGACTATTTAATTATATTCTACCAGTTTTCCAACTCTGTTCAGATATTTTTCCTTTTTCTGTCAGCCTAACGGAATTAGCTGCACTGAGCTATCCCAAATCATATCAGACAACAAATGTGGTTTTGACTGAGGCATAATGGAACAAGGCCTTATATTCGCTCTGCACATCGAACCCATCCTCACTCATGGATAAATAAGGTTGCTGAATGTAATAACTGTAAACACAGCCATTAAGCAAGCAGTCAGATAAAATAATTTCATTTTCGATTTGATATAAAGTGAAGCAAAGCAGGCCCAGTTATTACCACCACAAGGTTTAGTCTTTTCCCTCCTCCTCCTCTGACTCTTTCTATTTTCTCTCATCACTCTCTGTCTCTGTCACTCTGCCATCACTGCTCCTTGTTAAGATTCCTAGCTGGTACTGGGAGGTGTCAGGAAGCACGAAGTCACTAAAAGAACTGTCATATTGTTAATTTCCCTCCTCTGGGTGCAGTCTGGACAGTGTTTACATCCTGTCTGTTCGGAAACTGCAAAACACAATATTAGCTTTCTATCTCCTGCCTTCACTCGTTTTGCTTTCTGCTTCCAGAACATAAAATAAAATCCATACAGTCATGTTTAGCAACTCCATATCCTCTCATTTTTTCTTTCTTGGTGTTGTTGGCCAAGTCTTTTTCTCATCTCATCTCATCTCATCTGGCATGTAGATATGCTCGGCTCCAAATATCATGTTTGTACTGAGATATGACACTTACTAAGATGGATCCACTGTGCTTCAGCTTCAGCCTCTCTCCTCAAACTTGACCTTGTCTATCCACTTAATAACTCTCTGCTTTTAAATTTTCCCCAGCCTATAGAAAGCCAGATGTTGTGTTAATTAATTCATCCTAGTTTTTTTACTGTTGGACTAATAAGTCACTTCAATCATAAGCCAAGTCAGCCCATTTTGATAGAGTTTAAGGCAGGTGTTAGCAGCATATTGCCTCTGGTGGTTCTGTTCTGAGTCTTCAGCAGATAACACTGTAACGATGCCATAAGGTTTTGTTGTAGATAGTGCATACATAACAACTGACTATTATCAGTTCACTACACAAAATACCAATTTCTTCACACTGCTTTTCTATTTTGCCAAGGAAATATAATTTTTGTCGGGTCTTTTTTTTGTCAAGGCAAATTTGTTATTGTGCAGTTTTGGAAATTAGGAAACTCAAGTTATTTTACAACTGCAATTACAAAATGTGATATGGCAACGCATGTATAAAATCTGTATTTCCTTGGTGATGTAAATACGTATTTAATGTTTAAATAGTGCATTAACGTGAAACCCTTTTTTAATTTAAAGCACAGCTTACACCATGGTGACTTCAACCTTAACCAGTGCTGTCTGAACAAACCCTCTTGCTGCTTTACAGGGTTGTGGTATCTCTCTGTAGATCATGTTCCAGTGTGGAAAAAAGTAATAGACACTTATATGTCCAGCCTAACCTTAGCTAACCTCTGCTGAGGTAGTTTCACCACTATTGTCAGGACTTTGAATATGGAAACCTGTTCTTCCTCAGTTTACTCTCTGTCATTAAAAAGTTTCAGCCTAATCTTCTCTGGTGGAGGCTGGACAGGTAGGGACAGGTAGGGGGTAGAGTGTGGACCGTCAGGGATATATCACATTGTGTCTAGTTAGTCAGTGACAGTCTAATCCCACTCTATCCCGCTCTATCTTTCCTGTTTCATTCTCTGTCTGTCTCTCTCAGACAGAATAAAACCATAAAACCTTGCCGGCAGTGAGACAATGCTCTATTTCAGCTGCACAGATTAAATCAGGCCATGGCTTTCCACACATACTCTCTGCCCACAACTCCCTCTGTATAAAAAGAGTGGAGGGAACAAGATTGTGTTTGTGTTTTTGTGCATGTGTTTGTGTCCCGTTCTCCTTGGCCTTCCTACTGGCTCTATTTCAGGACTTTCCAGATTAACTGCTGCACTTTGACCTTTTGAACATCCCTTATTGAGCTCAGCGTAGCTCACAAGGGCAGGCTTGGTTCGATAGCGCCTATTTTATCCTCACTGTGCCATAGGGCAGTGAGTGAGTCAGTCCAAATTATCCCACTTTCCATAACAAGCACATTTTCCCTGACCTATGCTCTGAATGGGGGAACAAAACCGGACGAATGCTTTCTGCTCCATTATAGTTCTTTATACAGACATTGTTGTCTGTATATGCTGTAGAACTGCAATTATGATAAAAATGGCAACATGAGCGGATTGAACTATAAATTAAATTATGCTTTTCAATTAAACTCTACCTGCTTAATGTAGGCACAGGGTTTTTTGAATTTAACTACTTAAATTATAAATCTGTCTGCTTCATCTTTAATGCATAAGTATTTATAATTGATGGTTCCATTACTAATGTTATTCACTATCACTTATCCATATAAATAGTTGGATGATTCAGTGCCCAAACATTTATTTCCTTATGTAGGATACAATGAAGCCCATAGTCTGAAATAAAACTAATTTGTGTCTTTAATATTATTTTAATCCATTTTAAATCTAAATGTTTCTTAAAATTTTTACAGGGGATAAAAACAAAAGTTTATTAAAATCCAGTATTCCTACTTTATAGTAAAATATGACTTCTTTTACAGCTGCTATGGACTCAGTCTAGCAGCCTCTAAAGCAATAAAAAGGTGAGTGTTGTTGTGTGTTGTGTGCCCTTGTTGAATGTTGCAAAAACAACAACAACAAAAAAACCCAAACACCCACAACAACCCTTTCCTGAAGTCAAACCATGAAACTCAGAGCATAACCGTGGATCCATGGGGAGGTTTTGCTGTTTTGTATTGATCTTAATTCATTTCTGTTTGCTTAGGAAATATTTGAACTGATTTTAAGAATCCAAGTGAAAAAAATTGTACCAAAATTGACCATATGTGCTTTTAAAAAATGGAAGATGCTCATATCTAAAATGTTATCACTGATATTTGATAATGATTTTTTTTCAGAGCAGCAACTGTATTTATTTGTGGCAAAAAAAAAGGACTAGCATCTTTATGTTACCTGTAGGCAACTTGAGATGGGACACCATTTCCTGCTGTGAGAATGGCTGAATCATTACAGTTTGAATGTGAAGTGTGACAGTTTGTCTGAGGACATGAAGCTGCAGAAGGACTGAGACTGCAGCTGGCTCACTAGTGGAAAGTGGAAACCTTGTTGGAGCGCCATGCTAACTACACAGTGCACTAACTAGCTTCTGAGTGGACTGTGGACAAACAGCTGACAAAGTGTTTCTGCTGCATTCCCTCTTTCTTTCTACCCCTCTGTTGGTCTTCTTGATCTATTGTTTTGCCAGTTGACTGTTTATGTTTCATGTAAATAGAGACACACTAATGAAATGTAAATACATTTAAATACATTTTTTTTAAACAATAGCGACTTAAAGAGTTCAGCTTGGTCAGGGAATGTCACATGATGGTATTTGACAAGATTACTGAAATTGATCCTTTTTCAGCATGTGGGTATGACTCCTGATCTCAGTGCTACGACAGTGTCTGACTCTTAAATAAGTATGAAGAAGATGATTTAAATTAATCATCACAGTTATTGGATATCTGGTTACAATTAATATGGAAATGATATATTTAAGCTCCTTAACAGGCTCACTTTGTACTATCACAGAGATAATGGCCATTTTTTACTTCCATCTCCTTATTTTTTTATTTTCAGGCAGCAAGCTGTCCCATTTTGCTTCTCCAAACATCATCATAGATAACTTGCCAAACATTTTTTTCCTTGAGAGGCTCGGTCCATCACTATGAAAAAAGAGGCTCAGGATGAATGTATCACACATTTATAAACATTTAAATTACTATTCCTTTTGGGAACTGTTTTCCACACTATACTGTTAATAATTTTTCTTCTTGAGAGACGATGGAAGAGGAAATAAAAACACCATCTACAAGAAATGAAAACACCATCTGTTGTTTGAAAGGTTTTCCTAGTTGAATTCAGGCAAAACATAAGCAATAGCTGTCAGTTCTTGCTATTTCTTTCACATTTTCTTTTCTTCAGACCGGCATTTTCCGAATTTAGGACTGAGCCACAAAAATAGGTCAGGGATATATTTTTTTTGAGTTCCTGGTTAAAAGAGAAGTTTTTTTGTGTTTTTTAATATTTTGCTTCACTGGTCAGTTCAGCAAAGATTCTGTGTGTATCCCATATTGTACAGACATACAAAACAGCATGTAAGCTCTTATATAATGTATGTATGTAGAAATGTAAGAATTTAACATTCCACTCAGTAAGGGTTATTGTATAATTTTTGGATGAAATTTGTAATGAATTAATTAACATTTAATATTGATTGTAGATTCATAGTAAGCTGCAGTATATCTGTTTATATGTAAATTTAGATTTTATAATTTACAGCATTTTTTTGTAAGTAGGTATTTTGGAAAAACACTAAAAATTTCAGGTGACAAATTTGTCAGCGATGGCATGGAGCCCACAAAGATTTCAATGCCACTCACCTCTACAATATATAATTAAAAACTCTTGAAACTTTTGTTTCAACCATAAGTGCAAGAAGAAGATGCACTCTGGGGCTGTTGATAGTTGTTTTATAACAATAAAGCCATTCTGTTGGGCCAAAATGGGCCTTCAGTGAGGCACGTGTACAAAACCAAGTGATCAAAAATGACAAAATGAAACACAAGTAAATTATTGGTTTGCTAACCAAACCTTAGGCAACAAAAGTCCTGTTGGCTTGGGATTTAATGATAACATCACCACATAAAAATGAAGTACATTCTTAGGCAACATTTTCCTGTCATTAAGTCTGTTATACTATACTATACTACAGCACAACAGGAAAACATGTTCCCTGACTAGCTTCCCACTAATTCTGCCAATAGTGTTGTACAGTGTGTGCAGCCATCTCGAGCTGGCATTTTGTAGCCAGCTCAAGTGTTTTCAACGGATCGCATTGTGGGCCTGCCAGCCTCTGTGTTAAAAAGAACCAACACACAACACGCTGCAGTAGTTTCAGAGAGGAATTCAGTTTATCTGTGCAATGGCAGCCTGCGAAAGGGCTTCAGAGTGCTAAAGGCCAAACTTATTTTCTTATTTTCTTCCTAGCAACATGTTTGCTCAGGTAATTGTTAGCTGTTAGCACCAGCTCTTGCTATTTGAAGTATAAATTCAGATATGATGGTTGTATTTTGTTAGATATTTGGTAAATACCTTTATCTCACATGTTTATTTTATTTATTGTTAAAGTCTGGAGATGAAGGAGAAGAGAGTGAAAAGAAGGGTAAAACATGGCTGTTTCTATGTCTGGAGTATTTCACTTAGTAGTTCTCTTATTTAAAGTAAAAGTACCTTTGATTTTGTATAAGTATTTCTATTTTATGCACTTTTGCTTTACCACACTACAACTGTTTAACAGTTTTAGTAACTGGTAAATTTTCAGATTATGAGTTGTTCAGTGTTCCGTCCTGTACAAACAAATGTAATGCATTTTGAAATAATTTAAATGTTTCTGATAAACTGATGGATGAAGTGTTTTTTTCTCTATGGGAAGAAAACATTCTTTATCTTCTTAAACTTGATTAATTATTATACCTCTTCACGGTTTAGCTGTAAAATACATGATCAGAGAGCATAAAACAGGAATGTTTTTTCTGGGCCAATGAAAAGTTGACTGTTTAAAGGATTTGTGGTTTTTAAAGGAAAGCAATGCTACAAACATATATTGTAGAATATGATGCATCGCTTTAACTTCAACTACCCACACATACATAACAAAGTTAAAATGAGCTCAGATTGAAACAAATACAGCACTAAAGTGCAACACAAGTTTTCAAACATCTATTTCTTGGAACCTTCCAACCTTTTCCCAAAACCGTGAACTTAATTTTTAAACTTCATTGCAGGAGCCTCTGATTCTTCTTGCAAAATCAAACAGTCACTTCAAAACAACTTTATGTGCTGAGAAAAGCTTTTCCAAGTGCAGGGATGTCTGTCATAGACCTTCTACCAGCATGCAGATAAAAGCTCTCCTACTGGGTTAAGAAAAGACGAGATGGATAGAAAGCCAGCTTGGTCCACAGAAATGTATTCATGAGGACTTTCCATGAAATCCAATCAAGTACTTTCTACATGTAGAAAAAGATTCAATTTTGTAAGCTCTACGGAAAGACAGACCTTTGCCGTAGAATGCTGGCACTTCTGATTTACATACTTTATTGTAAAATGTAACGCAGCTTGATGTTACAATAATATATTTATTATGTGACATTGTACTGTTAACAATCAGAACTGAATGTTTCTGAGCTTGCATGTACTTGCATATGCTGAAATATTAGCTGTTTAGAGTTTTACAAAAGGGTAAGAAAAATTCACAAATTACATCTATGTGAAACTGTTTTTTTTTTTCCCAAAAGAGCAATTAATTAAATCAGTGGGTTCAGGCTTGTGAGAAATTGATTTAGAGAATGGGTTTTAGTGTTTAGTGTAGAAAATCTGTAATGCAGCATATACTATTCACCTGAAAACATCAGATATTAACATATGAAACTGTCAGGGACCGATTTAATCTAGGATGAGTACTTCTGATACTTTAAGCCATTTTTGTCTAGTGTATTTACATGCTTTTAATTATTTAAGGTCCTGAATGCAGGACTGTTCCTTGTAGTGGACTATTTTTTGTACAGTATTATATAGTTTGTGAACTTAAGTAAAGGATCAGAATACTCTTCATTGCTGTTAGAAAGAATGAAACAAGAGATACAGATAACAGTGTTTATTAGCGTGTAAGTCTTGTTTGCTTGTTTGTATTCTTTGCCTTGGATGTAATGTTAATGTTAATTTCACTGAACCATTGTATTTTAACAGTTGTCTTTATGTAGTGATTCGTAGTTTACTTCAACCTCACCTACTGCAGTCTGAACTGTATCTCTCTGACACAGTTTACAAGGGTTTTGTAGTTTTAATCTAAGACTCGTCTTGATTTTGTTACAATTTCTTCCTGATCAGGTCAAAAATATAGCATCACAATTTCAGCATGAATACTCTTCTCACATACATTTTTCTAGCAAATTAAAGAAAACAAAAATACATGGCTGTGATGTAATACCTAACTGTTATCCCCCAAATGAAGAATCCACAGTAGGTTTTGTTGTTCAAACAACCTAAACGCTCTCATTAGTAGAGAAAGTGTTCGACAGACAGGTGTAAAGAGGGAGGAGAAGAGATGCAGCAGGATGGATGAAGACAGTTAGTGAGGGCTGAGAGAGAGAAACAGAGAGAGAGAAAGGAAAAAGGCAGACAAAAGAAATATTTTGGAGACAAGAAGAGGTATGAAGAGAATGAGAGAGAGAGAGAGAGAGAGAGAGAGAGAGAGAGAGAGAGAGAGAGAGAGAGAGAGAGACATCAGCCTATCAGATCAATATCTACTTTAGCTCCCAGCTTCAAAGACCAAAAAGCTAAGCTGCGCTTGAGCAGCTTAATGTATGTGTGAGTGGGGGCGTATCTCTGTGGTCCTGTGTGTAAACTTTCTGAGTGTATTCACAGGAATTTTTTAGTGTGTGAGTGTTACTGTCCTTACATGCTTGTGTGTGAATGTGTGTGTGTGTGAGTGTGTGCACACGTGTGTGTGTTGGTTTTAACAAGCATTCAGGTTTATGGATTGAACAGTTTGCCCCACAAAGCCTGCAACTGCCAAAAACTTCCTCTGTGCACACTTGTTTGTGTGTGTATTTAGCTGGTTTTTAATGACAGAGCAAACTAAGAACACTGATATGCACGCACACACACATGCACAGAGTAATGCTGCTGTGCTGTCGGGGTTATTGTGCTGAAATAAATCTGGTTTGTATAATTTGAAGAGATCACTCTTAACAGGCTGTTGTGTGAAGTGCAAATCCACGGAAAGTGTTCAGCCTCTCCGGCTCTGAATAGCAGTGCAGTTTCCTGTGGATCCCTGTCCTGGAGCTGTTGCTAAGAGACTACTCGTTCAAGGCTGCTGATATCTAGATAGGTGGGGAGAGCACTTCAGAATAATGACAGCATTAAGACTTAACAAACCAGTAATCTGTGATATTTTCAAAAAAAAAAAAAAAAAACTGTGACTCTCCTCTGCAATGCCCTTTGATTTACTACAATAGGCCTTATGATTCAGGCATCACTCAGTTCAAGGAGGATTTACATTTGCTGGACTACTTTTACTTTTGTTTAGACTGAAATTATTGTGACATTTTAGTAAAAAAAAAAAAAAAAAAAGACTAGATAGCTCCATTTTGTGCCAAAATCAATTCACATAAATGAGCTGTATTGTTGCACTGGATGCCTTTATTACCATGAACACACTGTGATGTATTCTCAGTAAAGCCTCTGTACACAGCATTGATGCTGTAAACCCTAACTGGACCAACTGTGTATTAATCAGCTAAACAGCTAAAAATAGTCCACGAAAATAGCACTTTTTTGCTTCTGTTCAATAAATATTTGCAAAAAAACTGCAAAATAGAGCCTACATTATGAATAAAGTGTGTATTTATGACCATTTTAAAATGTTTTAATCATCAGGCTTGAGCACTACAGACAAGGCAGACATCAATAAGTTCAGACTTATTTATTGATTAAGTTGGCGCTAGTTTTGGTTAATAGTTTCACTTTTAAATAACCTGCAACACTGTAAGCACTAAGCACTTTGGAAAATGTGCTGAGATAGCCTGTAAGCTGTTTCTGGTATCTCTGGAGGAGTGACTGGGAGTAGAGTGAATCATGAAAGGTGAGGGATGTTGTTTATTTAAATATCAAACCCAGCTTTGCTCAGAGGTCAAATAAATAAAGCGTAAAGTCTGACGGTTGGACAGAGTTGGACCTTTAATAAATTCAATAAAGAGGATGCATTCAATGATGCACAGGGCACAAAAGTGTTCCTTTCACTCTTGATTTGTATTGTAAAATGATTAGCAAAGAGGCTGTCTTCAATAAAAAAGTAGTAAAGAAGTTCTCCTTATCTGGCAAACACTTAAAACAATCTCATTTACATATTTGTAAAAAGTAACATGAATGCTGACCTGTCTAACTTTAGAAGCAAATGTGAAAGAAGCATGATGTTCTAGTCTCCAAACATGATGCAGACCCCTTTTGTGTGAGATGTGATAAACAGCTTACACCGGCAAAATGTAAGCCTCTGGTCTTCTTCCAAAATCCACATTAGTTTCTATCAACCATGAACACAATCTCAACCTTAAAAACATACAGGAAGATACAAATGTAAATCATTTTGTGATTGTATTATTGGGTTTGTTTGTTTGTTTGTTTGTTTGATTGTTGGAAGTCAAAGCAACCTAATTTGTGATGCTTTTTGCAGCAGTGATCTGTCACAATGACAAAATGAAAGGATGTGCATCTCCGTGCCTCTCTGAGATCAGCCCTCTGGAAGTGTAACACAATTTAGTCTACAAAAGCCATTCAAAGTAAATGGTAAAATGGACTTTAATTATGTAGCACTTTGTTCGAAACATGTCAACATTTACCCTTACACACAAAAACAGTGGTTTTCTTAACTCTCTTTGGCATGCCACCCTTTAAAGGCTGAAAAAAGCCCAAACATTTTATATTTTCACCCCCTGCTGTCAGCCTTGAGAACCACTGCACTAATGGCAGGGGGGAGCTTCTATATGAAGTGCCAGCCAACTCCTCAGGAAGTATACAGACACACATTCACACACCGATGAGCCTTTTGATAAGTGGCTGATCTGCTCTTCCTCCTGAGTTACAGTCTCCTGAACAAATCTCTGATGAAGTTTAAGGAGCTCCATTCCTTCATCACAATGCACATCACTCATGATATTCATAACTGTGTTAAACTGTGGTGTTAAATGACTGCCAGCCTGCTTTATCATACCATTTCTCATTAGCTTGAGAAGTCTACAAATTTGGCTTCTTACTACTCGTGTTGGCATCATCACTTGACTTCCTTGTATTAGAACCAACCGTTGCTCAGTTACAGATGGCATTTCCTTGCCTTTTTTATGAGCACAGTGTTCTAGTGTTTTGCACACGACTGGACTGAGCCACATCTGTTTTTCAATGGAAACCTTCTCTCCCTTCACGTCACTGCCCTCCTCTTTCAGCCCCCTTTTCTCTCTCTTTCTCCCTGTCTCTTTCTCTTCTTATTGGCAGTTTTAAAATAGATTTGTTTCTTCCTTCTCTCTCATACAATCAGATATTGTAATGCTCATCGGTTAGCTGCCAAACAGAAAGCTATTGTGCTTGGTTTCCAGATAGATTTAGCATTTCTTCCTTTTTTGAAATAACTGAAGTAACATAATTCACTTTGCTTTTTGACAAGTGTGCTGTAAGGCAAGCAGGTTTTAATAGAAATAAGTCATTAAATGTCCTCTAGAGAGATTTGGCACACCCAGTTGCTCCTCCTTACAGACAATTTAAATTTAGAAAATTTAAATAGAAGTTGTGCATTAAGTTTTACCGGAGGGAGAGTAAAGTGAACTTCATACAACCCCCTTCCCAGCTCCAGCGTAGCTGCTGCTGTTCGGTGCCTTGGGCAATGGATCCACAACATTAAATTAAGAGAGGCGTACTCATTATTCCACCCAGATTAAGCAGCTGTATGTGAGATTTGAACCTCTGGACATTAAAACCTGCTGTCTAACTTTGAGGTTATCATGATAAGTGACTTCATCTGCATATTACTTTACTTAAAGTGGTGGAAAGTGAATAAAACATTTACTTTGAACTGATTTTAGTACAGTATTGAGATACTTATTCTATATTTGATTTTTATTTTGGGCTGCCTAAACTTCCTCACCCCTTTAACAACTCCTGAGAAAACCTACTTACCTGCCCTCCATTTATGCAATAGATAATTTTTCTAGTTAATTTTCTTCTTAAAATTGCAGCATTTCCATAAAAATTAGAGTAAAATGTTTATGATTTACTTTGGCAAGCACAGACAACTTTTATCAACTCAAAATGATACAAAAATATATATATAAAAAAAACATGAAGGAGAAAAAACATTGCTATTTTAAGGACTGAGATTCAAAAATGTCTGAATAATAAATGTGTCTTATCTACAGCAAAAACAATTTGACTTCACATATTAACAAAATATCAGGGGTGATTGAAATATAATATGATGAAATTTACTTCTACAGATTCAACATGTTGATGAAGTCAAATGAAACGTCTCAGACACAGAAACACAACGAAAATAAAAAGCTTTACACCAGTTTTCACTGCCTTTCTGTTGTTTTAAGATGACGTAAGATTGAGCCTTGTGAATCTTTGATCTGTTATGAACAGATTTGACAAGGATTGGTCTTCAGTAAATCCAAATTCAGTATCTTAATAGAGAGTTTGGACTTTATTAACAACTTTTGTTCTAGATAAAGTCACCAACTGCTGTTTGAATAATTTGGCCACAGTTTTTCCAAGAGTGAAACAGAAACAGCTCTGCCTCTCCATCCTCGTTTCCCAGATGATTATAAACAACATCATTTATTTGATTACTTCCACTTTTCACTTTATCTTACAAGATTTCAGTTCCCTGATTGAAATTCTCTCTCCTATTATATCTCTTTCCTCTTTGCTCTATAATTATAAGCCTCCTTTCTTCCTGTCTTTTTGACTAATTTTACCTGACTTTAAAGTGTGTGTGTATGTGTGTGTGTGTCCGTGCATGTGCACACAGCAGGGTGTGTCACAGCAGCTGTAGAGATTAATAATGGATGTCTCTGTGTATGGAGGCTGCTCCTGTGCTTCCTGTACCTCCCTGCAGGTGAAAAGAGAGAAGAGAAACAGCTGTGAGAGACAGAACTGAAACTACATGCAGTATATCACATGCGTGAATAGACCATATTAAAATGCATCCAATATGTTTTTAGCTATGAAGGAATTCTTCATCTAATCATATTTTCTGTTGGCTGTTGGCCATAGTTTTACTGTCAGTATCTGTACAATATATGGTCTTTTTGAGCTGGCCTTCAGTCATATGTGTCAGTCGGCTTCATTTTTCATGGTGTACATGACTTTGTATGGTCATGCATTTGAAGAGTATTGAAAAAGTTTATGGTTTTATTTCCTTTCTGAGGATATTGCATGGTAAAGGCAATGAATTTCATTTTATCTGAAAGAAGCCCCATTAAAAATGTTGTTGAATTACCACAAATGTGGAGACCAAACCTACACCCTTGTTGAATAAGTTATGCACATGGCTGAAACACACACAGCACCATGTTTTTTAACTTGATATTCACCTTTTTGCTTAGCGGCCACTGTGGCTAGTGCTTTTATTTTATCAATCTGTTTTATACATTGGAACTATAACCTGCCTTTCACTTCCTCCTTTTGATGTTCAATGATAATGTTTGATATATTAGACCAATAAGGGTTCACAGGTCCATGTGATGAATTACTGGCATGGACACTATAAAAAGCCACAGCCAAGTAAAAGTCACACATATGTCAGCTGTTCTGACGCTGTTGGAGAAGCTCACTGATGAAACAGAATCGATTCAATTGCACTTTTTCTTATTTTAGTGTT
Organism: Ctenochaetus hawaiiensis; assembly: GCA_029783645.1. NCBI lineage: Eukaryota > Metazoa > Chordata > Actinopteri > Acanthuriformes > Acanthuridae > Ctenochaetus > Ctenochaetus hawaiiensis. The sequence continues at coordinate 1,240 of JAPZDY010000086.1, read as the reverse complement.
CTTCTCATTGACAGGGCACAGCTCAAGTAAATCAATCGTATGTTAAGGAAAATTCTGTTTTGTTAATATCATTATGTGTATGGACTTGTGAAGAGCAGAATGAAAGAACAGAGCAGCTAGACAAAGAGAGGTTGATGTCTTTGTGTATGTTTGCATTGTGATTCATGTAATAAGGGGAAGAAGAAGGAGAAAAGACAGTATCAAATGTTGGTATTGGGTTTATTTAAGTGCAACTTCTTTTACAAGCATTTGTATTTTTTAGGACCATACAGTAGTTTCATCAGTCATTCATATTTGCTTACATTAGCACAACAATGCCCCCGCTGTGAATACAAAGCAAACGTCTGTTTCATCTGTGTAAGTGACTGCATAAACTGACAGCTCCCCACATGCACATGACAGAAGACATTATAAAAGATTTTTCCTATCCCGGCTCATGATGCATTCAGAAGACACCTCCCATCATGTCACATATTTTCGCTGATTAATTCACGTGCATGTAAAACTGTGCAGTGCTTTGCAGATGTGGCACTTTATTTAAATCAGTAGTACAGATGGACCTCACATTTCCATCAGTCTCACTCACTAAAGACCCAACCATAATGCCATTACAGATTTTATTTTGATGTTCAATGAACAAATAACAGTTTGATCAAAAGAAACAGTAAAACTTCATATATTAGGTGCAGTTAAAGATTTAAGACAATTCTCTTTATGTGTGTATGGAGTATTGCATAGTAATGTGCATGTAGAAGGAGCAAGTAATAACCTTCTTAAGACAGTAATCAAAGTTACTTTACTTAATCAGCATTAGCACTTGAGTTACATAAGTTATGTGATATGCGGGCATTCGTAATTTCAGCATTGACTTTAAATTTGGGTCTATGGCTAGAAACCAAGAAGCAAAGTTTATTTTGAGCAGCAGAAATATAATGCAGAGAGTGGCCTGGATATTTCTTGCCTGCAAGAAATAGTGTATTTTATTTGTCCTTTTCCTCAAAAGATATCCAGAATGTTTCCAATGTCCTGCTGGGAGCCCATTTGGCATTGTGCCACAGTGAAAGTTGTTTGCTTTAAATGTTCTCCCTCGGATGTCTTAAAAAGCCACAGTAGTACTTGGTGTTAACTGTGTGACCCTGATGGATGAATTCATAGTGCACATTGATGCAAATGTCAAAGAAAACCACCAGTATGATCTGGGCTGTGCTACTGACCTGATGAGCCTCCTTCAGTCTAAAAA
>JAPZDY010000085.1:0-14097 GCA_029783645.1 Ctenochaetus hawaiiensis | reverse complement strand
GCGTCTTTTCACTACTATGGCCCTCGTCTATGGAACAGCCTGCCAGAGGACCTCAGGGCCGCAGAGAACATTCACGTCTTAACTTTTAGTTATACTATTTTATATAATAGTTCTTAGCTTTTATTCGTATTTTAGTTTTTACTCATTTTTATTCTTTTATCATTAGGATCTCCAGTGTTCCCTCTGGGGGAGCCCTCTGCACCAGGAGCTGGGGTCAGCTGTGGCTGCAGGGATCTTGTAGGTTCCTGGTGGAGGTTTGGTGTCTCTGCCTCATCTCTCCTCTGGGTCCTGCGTCGGTGTCCTGTGGCTGTGGCTGGCTCTCTGCTCCTGGTGCAGACGGCTCCTCTGATGGTGCTTTCTCGGCTGGTTCATCTGTACTCAGCCTCTTATACTCAGCCAAATGTTTTTATTTTGTCTCTGTAAAGCACTTTGAGTTACACATTGTGTATGAAAAGCATTTTATAAATAAAGTTTGATTTGATTTGATTTTGATTTGATTTAATCTCCTTTTCTCCTTTTTTTCAGTGAGAGTGGAAAAGCTGAGGTGTGTGGTTGAGTTCTCTATCTGTCTGTCTTTTCTTTGATGTAGTTTCTGATGAAGTTGTGTTAGGTTTTGAGTGGTATGTTCTTTCAGGTATTTTTTAGGATGAGGGTTTTGCTGTGTGTTTTCACCACAGAGACTTTGTCTGGCTATTAGGTATCTTTGGCGCCATGGTGATCATTGGTGACCTTTCCAGACTGGTGCTAAAGCACAGCACTGAAGTGGGTGCCAGCTCATTACTCAGCATAGAATAAGTAACTCTGGCCATTGTACAGCTGATTGGACATGGTTGTGTGACACTGGCTGCTCATATGAGCAGTGCTGTTTTTTTGTGGAGAACATCTTGAAGCACAGAGTTTTGTATAGGAGACTTATATGATCCTTAATAATTGCATTGATGAGTTAAACTTACCATGTCAGGTTAGAGTGGATGAATATGATTTTGTGCTTTTTGAGAACTCTTCAAAAATGAAACGTTTTGGTTGTGGTGAAGAAGGACATGATAAAGTTTGTGGGAAGCAGCACTCCAACCCCAGAGCCTTGTATCACAAAGCCCAAAACTGACAGGCAGGATGCCACTTTAGACCAGCCAGGGTCCAGTGCCAGTGCTAACTACTTGGTGCAGGTTTGAGCAGCTTATAGCAGCAGTTAGCAATGATGGCTTCAGGAGGAGCAGCAGTGAGAGACATATGCAGGATTCAAACAGTGTTGATGTGTGCGGTAAGGGAAAAAAAAATGAATGCCAGTGAGAGAAAAGGAGAGAGTGAAGTGACAGGGGAGATAAGAAGTGTTCATTTTGTCAACTCTTTTTCAATTAAGTCTTTGTATTTATCCTGAATGTGAAGTCCTTTATTAAAGTTAGTCATCTGAGTTTCTCCAGCATGCCTTGAGGTGTTGTGTTTTGGGACTAAAAGTCAGAGGAAACTGTGTTTCAGTGTATTCTGAGTCTCTCAGTTGTTACCTCTTATGCCGTAATTCGTGTTAATGTTCTTTTACACATGTTTCTGATAGATTACTGTTACTCTTGTGGTAAGACACTTTTGCACCATAGGTTGAGTTGCTCTCATAGTTAGAGAAATTCTGCCTGTCTCAAGACAGTGCTCATGACATATAACTTTAGAATACCATGCTACCATTATCATTTGTTAGAGTACATTTGAGTCTAATCTTTTATTATCAAACATATTTCATAATAATATTATCACGGTCCTTGTTTGTAGCCAGTGGTGTCTACTCTTTATCATCTTATCATTTGGTCATTAAAAAAGGAGCAAAGAATGGCACTAAGGAATTTTGATGAAAAAGATGTTTTCGTTCTTCTCCAGACTGGCAAGAGTAATGAATGTAACAGACAGAAGGTTGTCCAGTCACCTCTCAATTTTTTTTTCCAATGACCTGCCCCTTTCAAACGCTGTCTATGGGCTGTTTCCCAGAAGGACATATGAAATATAGCCTATGGATATGTAAAACATTCCATCCGGTGTGTCAAGTTTAGTGGGCAGGTAGGCTGTGTCTAAATTAGTTTGATTAGTTATAAAACCAGATAACTCAGATTCCTTTCTGCTCTTTGTATTTTTTCAGTCTCACATCCTCTTTGAATACTTTTATAGTTATGAATTTAAACCAAACAGGGCTAAAGAGAAACTGGCACACATGCAATAAACAGTTCCTTTCAGTGGCATTAAAAAAATCACCTGTCAAACAAGTGGCCCATAGTTCAGATGTGGTAGCTGATGGAAACGCCACTAGCTAAAAAAGGTAAGGTTAGGGCATTCCAGAAAAAGCCAAAAACAGCACACACATCCAACAATGATAAATACTGAGTGCTGAACAGAAATGTAAATTCAAATGAAAAAACTGGGTCTGAACACCAGAAGCTGCTCCTTTAAGTATTTATATGTATAACCCCACGTGATGTTTCAGGCCCCATCCTTTCATCAGACATGAACAGGTTTAGAGTCAAACCTCTATATGTACAGCTCATAGAGTCACCTAACAAGCCATGCGATACATAAGAATAAATGATAAAGATGCAGAACAAAAGATTTATACAGAGACATAATGTACAAAAATATCTATATTGAGTTCTACAGTACACTTAGAATATACACAAAGATGGAGCAGGAAGAAAGCCTGCCGTACCTGGAGCTACACATATACACCTAGCACAACGTGACTTGAACATCTTGAAAAAACTGTCATACTGATATATAATAACAAGGAGAAAAGAAATTTAAATAGGCTCCTCCTTCACATAAAAAGTGTTGATTAGTAATGATGAAACACACCTCTAGAATAGCATGTAACCAGGCCCATAGTTTGTGCCATTAGGTCTCTAATAGAAAATACATTTGTTTTTGTGGATTATTTCCTCCAACCACTTTTTCCAACCACAGATGATTCCATCTATCCAGTTAACAGATGAACACTGCTTCTTAATAACCATAGACATAGAGTCTCTTTACATTGAAGTAACCTTTGGTGGGACTTGAGGCATTGGAAGTCTTCTCAAACCAGCACTCCAATTGCATTCTAATCACATCCTGCATTGTGGGCCTAATAGAAATTGTCATCACATCTAACTTTTTATCTTTTTGGTTCTGAATTTTATCTCCTGGTGTCAGGCACAAGCATGGGAGCTAACATTGACCCTTCGCTAAGCCACGCCTGTCAAGCTTTTGGAGCTAGTATGGAGCTCACACTGTCATTAACATCACACCCGGAGAATATTGTCTAATTTCTGGAAAAACACAAAAAGCGATTTCAGACAGAAGCAAATAGAAGGGTCTGCAGTAAGACTTTGAATGATATACAATGTGTCAAATTGACTTAGCAGCAAAAACTAATTACTGTTATGAATGTAATGATACATGCTAAAGCTACAGTGCAGCTGTTTCAACTTGTGTTTCACTGCATTTATAAAACAAGAAAGCACTTTCATGATTATTTAGGACCCATTTGGGACAAGGGGGAATATCTCTCTTCATAATTTTTATGCTAAAAGTCAGGCTGTTTTGTCTGGTTTGAGTTTGGGTTACTATAAGGGCTGTAACGGCATACGTATTTGTATCAAACCGTCCGGTACACGACTTTTGGTTTGACACGACCCTGTACCAAATTATTGGGCGCAGGATAATATTTTATTTTATTTATTTTATTTTAATTCAGTTTTTGCAAGCCAGTGGACATAATTGAGTGACGGACCAGCAGACATAATTGAGTTACCTGCCGGTGAAGTTCCATCTCCATCTTGAGCAGCTTGTGTCTCACTCACAATATGGCAAGTGAGCCTGACAAGCTACAGGAAGCACCCGCAAACCTCAAGTCCCCCGTTTGGGATAACTTTGGTTTCACTATAAAATACGAAGATGGAAATAAGAGAGTGGACAATGGTTTTTTGGAAGATTATGATCCTTCTGTAGTTTGTCAAAGGGGGCAAACGTGTTGTCAATAAAAAGGTTGCGAAAGATAGAGGCCCATAGAGGCCCACGTTGGTCCCTTTTTGTTTTCATACATTGAGATCCAATAATTAAATTTGGAAATATTAGCTGCCCAGTGGTAAAATAAAAAAAATTGGGCAAACCAAGTCCCCCTTTGTGTTTGGGTACCTCCAAGCTACTTCTTTTGATTCGTTGGGTAGAGTTGTTCCAAATAAAAGTAGTAATTAAACCGTTCAGCTGTTTAAACCAGGTCTAAGTAAGTAAAATAGGGATCATTTGAAATAGATTCAAGAATCGTGGTAGTACTGTCATTTCGACTGTGTTAATCCTGCCTGCCAGTGTAATTGGAAGCACTGTCCATCTAGAGAAACGTTTGGATTTCAACAGGGTTTGTGGAAGCTTGCAACGTGTATAGATTGGTATAATATGACTTAAATGGATTGTTGATAGTTTGGGGATGTGTAGAGGTCGAATTTGGTGAGATGCAAGTATCGGCCACGGCCACAGCTTATCTGAGCTGATGGCTTAGTATTTTTCCTGTCTTTTCACCATGCTCGTAATATGTTTGTTTTGAGTTTTGTTTTGAGTAATAGACATTCAGTTTGCTTCACAGATAGGTTCTTGAATTCTGTTTGTAACAACAACCGCTCTTTAACCAGTGCAGATGTAGGATCTTTGGCTAGTTTGTTATCGGTATGCAGTATTTGTTCCGTTAATTCTGTAAGGCTCTTAATTCGTTTTTTTTTCCTGTGAGCTGCGTATGAAATTATCTGTCCCCTTAGGTATGCCTTAAGCAACTCCCATATGGTTGTATATGGCATCCCAGGGGTACAGTTGACATCCAAACAGAAGTCTATTTGGTCAGATATGAACTTAGTGAATGAACTATATGTTAGTAATAGCGGGTCGAGTTGCCATGAACACTGAGGCGCAGGACTGTTTGGAAATGTTATGTCTAGCTGAACAGGGCAATGGTCAGAGATCACTATACTATGGTATTGACAATTGGTTACAAAAGAAATGGCTCTGTGATCAATCAAGTAGCAGTCAACTCTTGATTACGAAAGATGAACTGGTGAGAAAAACGAAAACTGTCTGGTGGTGGGATTTAAGTGTCTCCAGGGATCGAACAATTTATAAGATTGCATGAATGATGAAATCAGTGCCGCCGATTTGGACACTGTTTGGATTTGTGATGGGATAGATTTGTCTAACATTGGTTATAGTGTACAGTTGAAGTCCCCTACTAATATCAACAAATGTGAGTTAAGGTCGGGAAGCTTTCCTTTTAAGGTGGGAGAAGAATTCAGGGTTATCCCAAGTAGGGCCATAAAGGTTAACAAGTAAGACTAGGCTACCATATAGCTTCCCTGATACTATGATATATCGCCCATTGTTGTCTGGTATTACACTAATCGGTGCAAATGGAACATTTTTCTTTGTGAGTATCACAGCTCCTCTTGATCTATCCCCATAATTAGAGTGGAATACTTGTTCTATCCAACCTTTTTTCAACTTGGCATGTTCACTGGTGCGAAGATGTGTCTCCTGAAGATATATAATATCTGAACCCAGTGACTTTAAGTGTGTGAATACCCCTAGTGCATTTAATGGGATGTTGAATCCCTTTTATATTCCAACTGATGAGCCTGATTCAGCTTAATCCTGTAGTGTTAGTCATTGGTTATAACAAAACACATCAGAAAACGAATCACAAACGCAGGTGTGTAGCTGCTTGAGGGTTGAAATTAAGTAGATGTTCCCAACCTGATGGGAAGTGATGAAAAACTTGTGTGTACATGAAATAGGTTCCCACTCAACAAAAAACACAAAACAGAGTATAATGGCCTTGATTCCCTAAGCTGACCTGTTCTGAACCCCCAGGTCGCTCTAGCCTTACCTAAACTAAGGCTAACTCCAAACATGGTATATAGCTGGGCTATCACTTAGCTGTTCACTAATGCCCCCATAACATATCTTGTGCAGCAATTGTGGCACGTGAGTAGTATCAAAATAAAAATAAAATAACAATACAAAGAAGGTGGGCACTTTTGTTGAGGAAAGATTATCTAGTAGTAAAGTGTCACTGTGGAAACAGACCTGAAAGTAAGGACTGTGAGAACATCTGAGTATAAGGATCTGAGAGCCATGTTACGACTGAGATAAGGATTAACTGTAAACAGCACTCATTTTTGCAAAGTGTCGTGTTGAGCCTCGAAGTTGGTTTTGTAGGGTGGTTAAGTGTAATGTTAATATCAAGGATGATGGATGCATGATCTGCTTCTACTATTGGAGAGTATTCTATAGATTTCACAGCAGGAAGAAGACGTTTATCTATGAAGAAATAGTCTATCCTGGAATAGGACTGATGCACATGTGAAAAACAAGAAAACTCTTTTTTAGAAGGGTGTAAAAATCACCAAGGGTCGATACAACCTATATGATTCATGACATTGGACAAAGCTGTGGACATTTTTGATGTTGATGTGGCCTTGGAGTTAGAACGATCCAGAGTTGTATCTATCACACAGTTCATATCTCCACCAAATATTAAGAGATGTGGGTTTAAGTCAGGCATAATGTCAATATTGTCTTAAAAAAGTCTGAGTCATCCCAAATGGGACTGTGGTTAAGATGGCCTGATACTATAATGTAGCGCCCTTGGGGGTCTGACAATATCCAAAGCAGTGAATAAGACTTTCTTGTGGATTAATATTGCTGCTCCCCTTGATCTGCTACTAAAGCTCGAATGGAACACCTGCCCTACCCAAGCCTTCCTTAACAGACTATGGTCTTTAACTCGCAGGTGAGTTTCCTGTAAAAATGCAATTTCAGTACTTGTGGTGTGTACATTCAAGACATAAAGAGGGATGTCTCTACTAAGGTTGATAGGATTGCTCAGTGGCATCATGAGTTATAAGCAAATATTTCAGGGGCCATGTCAGCTTGCACTGATCAATATGCCACTCCAGATTTTGGTTAATACCTGCACCCAGAGCACACCTACCAAATTTGGTGAAATTCTGTCCAACTGATTCTGAGTAACACAGTAACACTTAATACTTAATAGTGCTTCATACTTACGAGTTAAGCCCCTGCTAAGCCCCTGAGCTAGAAAGGAAGTCTGACACAGAAATGGCATAGTAAATTGGGTCATTTTACAAATAAAATACCCTGTGCAGACTTTCCATTTGGTCACACAAATAAAAAGACTTACCAGACAAGAAAGAAACTATATTACTATGTAGCCTACTTTTTCATATAAAAAATACAAAACAAAACACGTAAAACCATATCAACAAAATCTGAGCAAGTCATCAGGCTAAGCCTTTGTTCAGAACCACACTTCCATGTATTAATAAATGATTTGTCTTCCATTAACTGACAGACCAGTGACCTGCCAAACACCAACCACTGTGGACACACCGAGGGAGTTTATTTATGGGACCTGTTTTCCACAGCAACAGGATCAACCACAACTCTACCTCTTAGTTTAACACCTTTATTTCTATTTAGGAGGCAGATTGATGGAAAGATAAGATCCTTTTGCAAATAGAGCCCAGTATCAGCAAAACTGTGACATACCTTTCTCTTCACAAACTTATCCCAGTAGTTGTTGGGGAAAGATCTAAAAAAAGAGAGAAAAAACAGGAATAAAGACTTCTGAGTATCATCATATTAAGATGTTTATCATTAAATTAACCATGATAATAATCAACTTTATTTCAGGCTCTGTGGTCCAGACCAATAAAAAAGTCAAACAAGGAGAACTTGTAAGAGACTGCAACAAGAAAAAAGATATAGTTCTATTTGCAAAACATTTTAGGGTTCAACTTCTTAGAAGTTGTAAAGTATGTTAATGAAATGGCAATGTTCCTATGCACTGCTGTCCTTGTCATTCCTTATTAAACTACTGTGGAGGGATGTGAACAGCCATGTGTTGCCCTCATGGTTCACTCTTGACCACCGTTCACCTGCTAATCCTGAGCCTCACATCCCCCTTTATTAGAGGGTCATAACATGTAAGTGGTTCATGATATCTTATGCAGCTGCCCCATTCTGCCAGTACAGTCCCCAGTGTAGCAACTAGATTAAGAGAAAGAACTCTCCCCATCCATATAAGTTGACAATTTTGGTCACTGAGTTACATCAAACTTGCACCTCTGCCAAATACAGTATGTCTTCTCAAATTTAATGTTGTGTTCCTACTTTGGTTCCTCACTCATTAGCCAGTTGTTGGTACCTGTTTTTTTAAATGAATGTTAGCATATATAGCATGGTATACATAACACAATCTACAAGCAGAATAAAGTGTAAGCACTGTTAATCACCCAAATTCTACTCACTGTGTGTTGATTACCAATCTATCCCACTGTCCTTTGATGTCATCCTCAGATGGCTGTTCAGTGATGTAAAGACCATCAAATTCCAGTTTCCTGGCCACTTCCTTTTCACGCTTAAAAATCACAAGTGGCACCTAACATACAAAAGACACAAAAATACAAAAAGGAAGGATATTTGGTTTTAAAAAATTCAAATGTATAAATCTAAAATATTTTAAAATATCTCAGAAAATAATGCTAATTCCTTAAAAAATAGCGTTTTAATGAGGAACTATAAAGTCAAATGATTACTTTGTGTATGTTATAGGTTAATAATGACAAGTTCCATATACAGTTTCTTTAATTTTAATTATTTTATGTAGATAATAATATAAAGTATCCGACCTTGAGACAGTAGTATCCTATGATGCAGAAGAAGGAAATGACAGTGTGCATGATAGCCAAGATTCGCAACATGGGCTCCATGTATCCGCTGCTCTCCTCTAGAACAAACCGGACTGTGACAGGCTTTAGGGGCTGCCCACCCTCATTTATCACCTCCTCCTTTGTCTCGAATACTTCTCCTGCCAGTAAATCCCACTGAACGCTGCTGTCTTGTTTGCTGCTGGTGTAAACCACTTCCCTTTCCTCCACCACAGAGGATGATGTAGAAACCTGGTAGGGAGAGGTATTTGGTCTTTTAAATCTAGAAATTTGGCAAGGTCTGTTTTACAAAAAAACAAACATACATACAAAAAAAACACATTAGAATAAGCTTTAAAGCTACCATCAAGCAAAACACTCAGTTAGACAAGTTGGACCTAATGTCCCTGCAAGAGGTGCAATCCTCCAAAAGAAGCGGAAAGAGAGCAGGAAGCAGTGCTTAGCCAACTCAGTGTTGACCTAAGGCTACATTTTTACCTGGCTTACTTCTGGCTAATGTCTAGTCAATTGAAAATAAAATGACAGAATAAGGCCAATTAAGCAACAAAAAAACCACAGATGGTTGCTTTCACATCTTACAGAGACCTGGCTCAATCCCAGTATTCCAGTTTAAGATATTGCACTTTATGGACAGACCTCTCTAAGAGTTAACAGAGCACAATACCTGGGTAAGACAGGGAGACTTTGTTAACATCAGCAATGTGCTAATAAACTCTCCAGGTGGATGGAGAATGCCTACCAGATATTGAGCTTTCACTGCTAAGATTTTGTTTATATTATCTGCCCAAATAAGTCAATGCATTTGTTGTGCTGTTTACATTTCACCAGATGAAAATTCAAAAAATGCACAGCAGGAATTGTATGATGTCAGGTGTATGATAAAATAACCTGATGGTATTTGTGATTTGAATCAAAAAGACCTTAAAAGTGTTTTACCTAAATTTCACCAGCATATCCATGTCTCTAGCAGGGGAAAAAAGTACCTTGGGTCAAGTCTATTAAAATATTCCTAGGAGATACAGAGCTCTCAAACAGGTTTTGTTGATAATTGTCAGTTTTTTGGGGGGAAACCTAGTCTAATTAGGAAAGAGGGCATTCATCCCACTTTTGATAGAGTTCGAATATGTAGAAATCATGGCAACCTCAAATTATGACCAGGATGCAGAGTTGCAGTCTCACATGCTTCTCCTTGCTTGCATTAGAAAAGCTACCTACAAAAAACCCCATAGAAATGGTGTCTGCCCCCTGTAAAATTAAATCAAAAGTTAACAGAGAAGAAGTTATCCATAAAAAACTAAAAATTAAAACCATCAGATTCCCAAAAGAGAATCAAATGTGGATTCTTGAGGCCAGTTTACACCAAAGATTCACAACGCAACGAAATGGTTGTAGGTAGAGTTGAAGCAGTGTAGACTGGTCCGTCTCAGCTTGACTCAAGCCGCACCGAAACAGCAGCGCTTTTTTGTTGGACTTAATAGCTTTTATTAGTATAATTCTGAAAGAATCAATTGTTGATTTTAGTGTCTCCTTTCAAGTTTGAGTTACACCACAATGTTTGTTAGATTTATAGCCCCCCCACCCTGAAAAGCCCAAAAAAGCAGATTGATCATTGATCATTGCTATGGAAACAGTACGCCGTCTCATGTAGTCACAGCAGTGTGAACTGACAGGTTTCAGAATGTTGCATTGCAAGCAGTTGCGAGTTTCAAGTCATCTTATCACGAGTCTTTGATGCAAACTGGCCTTGAAACAGTAGATAACTGTCATCTAAAGCTGTGTTAGTAAATGACTTAATTTTTGATTACTGCTTTGATCTAGTTTGTCTTACTTAAACCTAGCTCTGTCATGAGGAATATGTTACTCTAAATGTTACTCCACTCAGTCAGGTACTTTTATGCCTAGAAGCACTTGAGGTGAAGGTGGAGGCGAGGATGGAGTTGCAGCCATTTTGACTGTAGTTCATGATGCAACCTCACACCTAAACCAAATCACGACTCATTTAAAAGCTTATACTTAGTCTGTCACATCCAACCTAAAAATGTTCAAGTCAATTTTGTTATACTATACTGCCTTTTTGGTCCATATTCTGAATTTCTGTTGGAATTCTCAGAGTTTTCATCAAGCTTAGTCTTTAAAACAGGTTAAGATTATACTGTAGGAGATTTTAATATTCATGTGTGTTACAAACCCAGCTCGTAATGGGGAAAGGGAAGTAACACACAACACAATCAATGGAGGGGATTGTGAATTTGAGTGTATTTATTTTTATAAAGACAGGTGGGTATTAATTGCAAACAGAAAGCCCCCCCCAGGTGCAGTCAAATCAATGAAACAAATATAACAAAAAGAGGATTTCGGTAAACAAAATGGAGCTGACTATCTAATAACTAAATGACAATAACTCAAATATCTCTAAAACAAAATCTAACTGACTACACTGCAAAAACGGTGAAAACAAAAATACAAGTGACCAGCACCTCTAAACCTAATGAATACTAAACAAAGATAAGACCTATAATGAGTGCAGTTAACGGAAATCAGTGTTTAAATCTTACCCTTGGCCCAAATCTGGTACACACACAAGAGTCGAAACTCACGCTAATCTTACAATAGTTTAACAAATCAAATGTCACAAATTTAATGGTGTCTGTCGCCATCGGCAGAGCATGCCGGCATTTTATCTCAGCGGTCACTTCCGGATTGGCAGAACCCTGCACCGACCAGCTGAACCAATCCTCAGCCGCCGGGATCCCTCCAGGGCCAGAAGGACACGCCCTCCAGAGTCCTGACCGCTGTAACTCAATTGGACAGACACACACACATACACACACACAGCGGAAGGAGTAGGACCTTACGGCTCAGGGCCATAACACCCCCCCGCTTAAAATTGCATCACCATTGCATCTCAAAATATAATTGCCAAAATCACCAATTATCTATCACATTCCCTTTTTTTCCTCTACCCACTATCACCTGAACAGGGCATCAGCCAAAGACATAGCCACTTTCCTTTCTGTGCCGAATTTCGAGCTTGTAATCCTGCGTGACGAGCGCCCAGCGCGTGAGAAGCTGGTTCTGATTACATGTGCGAGCTGACACTCCAGTGTGCTGACACTCCGGTGTCCAGACAAACTTAAACTTGGGACTAAGCAGATTGGTTAAAGGATGGGCTATAGAGAAGAAGTTTGGCAGAAGCTTTTCTTCTTCGGTAACATCTTCACAGAGAACCAGATCCCAAACACAAGAGTAGCAGCTGAATACGTGTACAGCCTGCTGGGCCATAACGACATGACGTAGCTCTCATTGGGACTGTAAGCATCTGAGGTAGAGACGGGGTTTGAAAAAAATAAAATAATTGCGAAAAAACTAAGCATTGCTGCAAACAATGACATTATATTACAATTTACAGTCCTCTGTGCTTCACCTAGCCGAGTCCGACTCCTTGGGAGAGACTGGCGGTCACAGTCAGGACCCAAGCGCACAAGCTTAGTGGTACTGTCACTACAGGTGACAGCCGCGGGACCCTTCTCAGGTTGATCTGAAAAAACTGACATTAGCACAGTATCAGACAAGGACGCATCATCTTCACCAGCAGCATTTTGTTTCTGTTTTGGTGCGAGTTACAACACGAGCAGGATACCGACCTGTGTTTTTTTGAATTACCTGACCAGGCTCGGTACGCTGAGGTGAGTCCAATACCTCCAAAGTAGGAGTCACTTCCCTACCTGCTATGTCGTTGCCTATTAAAAAATGTATCCCATCTACTGGCAACTCCAGACAGACAGACACAGGGAAATAACCGGTGATTAGTTCGGACCGAACATAAACATGGTGGACGGGTCGGAGAAGACATTCCATTTCCACACCATGCAACACAGAACCATAACCACATGCAGATTGATGAGAAAATGGCAAAACGGAAGAGAGGACCGCAGATCGAGAACAAGCAGTGTCTCGTAGGATATGTACTGAACGCTTGTCAGCAGGATCACAAGCCAGGGACACCAGGCCATCAAAAGTGAAACTTAAAACACTCATCGGGGTTGTCACTGTCACTGGAAGTTTGGGGTAGGTTTTGTTTCACCTTAATTAATCCTATCCCTTTAGGAGTAGTAGGCTGTTTGGATTTTACCTGTTCTTTATGTTTAAGTGTGAGACAGTTAGCAATTACATGACCAGTTTTGTGGCAATAGAAACACTCTCTATCTTCCTTTTTAGAAGTGTTACTAGATTGAACCGGGACAGAACTGTTTGCTGGCCAAAAGCAGTTTTGTGCGTGAGCACATACTCATCAGCTAGCACGGCAGCAAAGGAAAGAGAGGAAACCTTTTGTTCATTCAAATAAATCACAATTCGATCGGGCAGACACCTCTTAAACTCCTCCACTAACAACATCTCTCTCAGAGATTTGTAATCAAAACTTTACATGAAGAACACCATTTATCAAATAAGGTTCCCTTTTCCCTTGCGAAACCCACATACGTTTGGCTTGAAGTATTTTTATGATTGCGAAATTTCTGCTGGTACGCTTCTGGCACTAACTCATATGCACATAGGATGGCTGCTTTGACATGCTCATAACTAAGGCTCTTCCTCCACCGGGAGTGCAGCCACGGCATCCTGAGCTTTACCATGTATTTTACACTGCCATTGCAGGTGAAATGTGTCTACTAATATCAAACGCTGTGAGAGGGTACTGATGGTAGGGAGGTGGAAGGAACAGCATCTGTCACAAAACGCCCTTGTGCTGCCAGCTCCAGCTCGCAGAGGCGTACAACCTTCTCTGCCTCTATTTCGAGCCGCTTGATTGCCAGATTGAGCTGAGCTTCTCGGGCCCGAGCTTTCTCCTCCTCCTCTATCTTGAGATGGGCGAGGCGGACTTTCAGTCGGGCCTCGTGCAGGGAGTCTGTGCTCCCCGATGAGAGAGGATTGCACCTAGGCAGAGTAACGGGTTTCTGGTGGCTGGCCTGCCAGTACTCTTTTCTCACTCTCTAGGCTAGGAGGCACTCCCTCCTGTTCACAGCTGCCCTCAACAGGGTGGGTGCCTACTAGCTCAGACTCTGCCTGCTCTAACAGAATGACCAGCTCCTGTTCCACCAACTTATCCAGCACCATTACTCTAAGATCTTTTTTAAGGATAGGCTTTGGGGTTTTTAGGCTGAAATGTGCAGCAATTTGGAACAGCTCATCCTTTCTACACCTGAGAAAACTCTTATATGAGGGGTTGGCCAGAAAAAAAAAATTTAAATCAAATTCCGTTGCCATGTTCACCGGTGTTGGGATCTGACCATGTGAGTAGAACAAAGAAAGGCCTTCCAGATCACACCTCAGGGGGTGATCTGAACTCAGA
>JAPZDY010000084.1:0-14107 GCA_029783645.1 Ctenochaetus hawaiiensis | reverse complement strand
CACAGATCGATGTAGTTGGATCGCAGGAATATAAATCGATACATCGATTAAGTAGATGAATCGTTACACCCCTACTATTTATATTATTTTATTTTATATTATTAATATAAACATTATTATTATAAATATATGTACTGATGCATAGTTATAGTTCTAAGATTTTCTATTAAAATAAAGCCAATAACGACATTTTTTGTGTTCTCTTTTTATTTGGAAAAGTATCGAAAAGTATCAAAGTATCAAAATACATGGTGGTATTGGTATAGATACGAAAATGTTGGTATCGTGACAACACTACTCTAGTGTAATTTGGAAGTTGAATTTTTTTTTTTAATTATTAAGATTTACTTATTGTTTTGACATCAACCCAGGCTGGATAGGCCCTTGGCTGGAACCGGAAGCTTTGGCTTATGATAGGGAACTTCCCAACAGGTAGATTTCTCTTGATGATGATGATATGTTGCTCCAGATGTGAGGTCCTCGTCTCACTCTCCAGTCAGCTGAACAACATGGAGATCTGCCAGCAGAATCTTTACATGAAGGACAACTTGCTTTGTAAGGCAGTGATGCAGACAGCAGTCTATGAATCCTTTTGAGGTTGATTGTGAAAACAGTAATTTGTTGTTGGTTTATAAGAAATCCTGGGTCTTTACAGAGAAACTTCCCAGGCTGGCAGCCCATCTATATAGTTAAATAGTGGTCTCCAGTGAGTATAGAGGCTGTCAAATGGCTGAAATTGTTTTAAAGAATAGTTGCCAGAATTCAGACAACTTGGGGTGTGCCCAGAACATGTGGGTAAGGTTGCATGAAGTCTGCAAGCATCTACTACATTTCTAATCAAGTTTGTCTGGATAGAGCTTTGAGAGTTTTTCCTTACTATAGTGTAGCCTGTGGAAGACTTTGAATTGTATTAGTGAGAGTCTAGTGCAGCTGGATGACGAGTTGACAACCCCCATACCCCCCTCCCAGAAGGTCTCAGAGAAATTCAATTGGAATTCTGACTCCCAGTTCATCTTGATCTTATGTAAAATGGACTCACTGGCTGAAGACATTAAATTGTAAAAGTAGGAGATATTACCCTTTGACAGCGTTTTAGCCTTGAGAGCCAGGTCCATCCTGCTGGGTGTTGGTATCCGTGGGAATGACATAGTGTGCGTTTTTACAAAGTCCCGCAACTGGAAGTAACGGAAAAAGTCTGATTTATGTAGATTAAAGGTAGAGATTAGTTGGTTAAAGCTCGCAAACATACCATCAATGTACAAGTCTTGTATATTGTAGCCCTTTGTTTTCTGAGGAAGAATAGTGAGTCAATTTTTGCTGGGATGAACAGGTGATTATTGCAAATGGGAGTTGCCAGAGCAAGGGTGAGCCATCCGAAGTGGCGTCGTATTTGTGTCCAAATTTTAGTGTTCCAACAACGACCAGATTAGAGGTAAAACTTGACGGGGAGAAGGGCAAGTTATTGCATGTTAAAGCCAGCGGCGAAGAGGAGCAGGAGACTGACTCACTCTGGCACCAACTTGTTTGAGGGGAAGTAAACCAGGATATTATTTTATGCACGTTGGCTGCCCAATAGTAGCCGATTAGATCCTTACCCATCTTAAAAACTAGCTAGATGGAAGATTGCATAAGTGTGGGTGATCGGGTGCCTTGTTTGAGAGAGAAAAAAAGAGTCTTGTCTCACGGAAGGATGTGAAAATTGCCAAGGGTCAACAAATCCATATTGACTAATGAACATGGAAAAGGTCTGAGACATCTTCATGGACATAGTTAATTACGGGCTGACTTAATTATAGACCTGTCCAGTGTTGAATCGATCACACAGTTCATGTCTCCTCCCATTGTCAAAAGGTAAGAATCTAAATTTGGAATGGTAGTAAATAATGAGCTCACAAAGTTATGGTCATCCCAATTGGGAGCATAGACGGATACTAGAATTACCTGTTTTTTGTATAATGTGCTGGTGACAATAACATAGCGACCATTTGAATCTGTCATTACTTTTTCCAAGGTGAAATGAACATTTTTCCGGATTAGTATGGCCCCGTCCCTTGTTTTTACATTGAATTGAGAGTGGAAAATGTGGTCAATCCAAAGTCTATTTAATTTTCTATGGTGAGAGTTGCATAAATGCATCTCCTGAAGAAACATTATGTCAGCATATAGGTTTTTAATGTGTGTCATAACTTCTGTACGTTTGCTTGCAGCATTTAGCCCACCAGTGTTTAGTCAACCAGCGGCACCCCCCTTGGTTATACTAGCCATGGTTCAGCGTCCAGCAGTAAGATTGTCAGGTCAGTCTCAAGGAGCAAGCAGCGAGAAGGTAGTGGAATCCTCTGTACAGAAACAGCACAATGTAAAATGAATACACGCATAGCACAGAACTCAAAGTGAACAAAATCAGGTGAAAACGTACTTCCCCATCCCTTCTCCCCTGTCTCATTCATCAAAACTAAACCCAAATGTTCATACTTCCCTTTCTGCGTCGTCTTTCCTCTTCTCCTTTACTTGTCTCAGCTCGTGCAGCTTTAAAAAGCCAGTTGGTACCCTCATAGTAATTAATGCGAACCTTGAACACATTTTTCATAACACTTGTATAGTATGAGTAGATATCATAGTGGTTTGAATACCAAAAGTGATTCGGAAATAACAAAGTGATAGAAAAAAAAAAAAAATAAAAGTTAATGTAGAGTAGAGTATAAATAAAATACAGGGTATTAGTCACTTAGAGTTACATATTAAGTGAACTGCAGAGTTAGTCCCCCTTTCATTATAATAATAGTTTTAAACGTGTTTTAGCTTGACAACCTTTTAACTTAAATGATATGAAATGAAATAATACAAGCTGTAACTTTTTTTCATTAACTTCAAATTAGAATTAAGTGGAGTGCAACACACAGCACCAGCTTCTGAACCAGCTGAGGTAGCACCAGAGCTAGCACAGCACAGCAGTTAAATGGTAAACATCAAGCCTAGGCCCTACAGTGTCCAACCAGTCCTTGAGCCCCAATAAGAAATCAGTTCCTCCTGTAAGGAAGCTAGGTTAGCATGGCTCACAGTAGCCGCAGGTGAGATAGCTTGCTAAGCTAATCGGGCCTCGGGGCCTGTTTATATTTGGCTGTGAACGTGGTGGCTGGTTCCTCGGGAGATGAAAATCTCTTCTTCGCTCCGCTCTCCAGAGTAATCTGCAAGCGGGTCAGGAATTTATAAATTTATAAATGATGTAGCCTAACTAAACAATAGATATACAGAAACTCTTAACTTTATGCTTAGGTAAATACTGTGGTAGTGGATAACTATTGGGTATAGATCACTATTGAAATAAAATAACAAATAATCCCCACTGTGCTTATGAAGATAGATAAAGATTTTACAATATTCTTTTGCCTATTGTAATAAAATGTATATATAATGAATTTTCCTCTAATAGTTGCTCAACATGGTCAATAGATGGCAATATTGTAACGTGGAAAAATCACAATTAAAAATACAGAATTATATCTTGTGACTGGAATATGTTTGAAGTGTGGAGTTGTGACTATTTTGGATAAGATTTTCAACTGAACTTAGTGAGCATTGTGGTAACTGGATAAAGAAGTCATTTTATCAAGATTTCAAAAGTAGGCTGCAAGGATAGCAACTTTAACAAGAGCTATTGTCCAGAGGTTAGTTTTTTTGGGGGTCCTTATCTCCTTGCAGGCTTCCCTAAAATGGGGTAAGGAAAGGGGGTTTGGAGAGTCCCATGTTGGCGTAATTGTGTGCATATATGTGTGGAAAAGAAAAGATAATTGTTTACAGGTCTTTTGATATTTCTTCCAGTCAGCAAATCAACAGTTGTTTAAAGATGAGGTCTGATCAAGACTGAGCAGCGAACACCTCACTTTCGTGTAGAAGCTGACTAGGAATTGCAAAACCTGCAACTGATGTAAAAACTCTTGGATTATCAACAACACAACACAGTTAATGATGATGAGTTTATTTATAATTATAAGATTTTCCTAAGGGTGACTGTCAGTACTCTAATGCCATTATGTCTTTTACAGTAACAAAAATAATTTAATCTTATTTGGTGAGCTCAAATAA
Organism: Ctenochaetus hawaiiensis; assembly: GCA_029783645.1. Taxonomy (NCBI): domain Eukaryota; kingdom Metazoa; phylum Chordata; class Actinopteri; order Acanthuriformes; family Acanthuridae; genus Ctenochaetus; species Ctenochaetus hawaiiensis. Next base: position 10,024 of record JAPZDY010000084.1, on the reverse strand, counting down.
TTACATATTGATTGGGTCCCAGTTTGAGATCATGATCGTGATAAAAATGAAAGTGACTGTGTCTAATTTACAAAGTCAAATTAATCATCATTTTGCTTTCTACCTACCTTAATAGGCGAAAAAGTGCTGACAATATTGGGGCTTAGCACACGAGGTTCAATCAAGAAATTTCTAACATTACCATTAACATTAATCTCAAGTGCATTAAATTAATCTAAGTTATCTGAACTGTAATGCTTAACATTTATTCACTGTTCTGCTAGTTATCACACTGTAAGGTTACTTGACCTCACCGTATGAACAAAGCAAGTGACATTTTACACTAGTTTTTTAGTAAGTTGATATTTCAACAATCAGTTCTTAATTTCTTATTTTATGTCTCGTTGCATCGGTTTCTTCAACAGTACTTTTACTACTGTGCAGTTTTGACTTACCTCAAATGATTCTAAGTGGCAGAAGCCAGCAATCCTCACCTCACCAAGGCTCGCTGTTGTTAGCTGTAACTGCTGTTAGCAAATGGTTAGCCAGCTAGGCAAAGCTGAGTTGCTTAATTAGCATACTGCCTAGCTAACTGAGTGGGTGTTGTGTCAGTCCTTCCATATGCCTTAGCTCCACCTCTTTGCCCCTATTTTTGTTTTTTTTCCATTTGATTATTTGTTGTTTAGCGAATGGTGGCACCCAGGACAAGAAATCTCAGGCTTTACTTTGGCCCAGGCAGGAGGCAATAGGTGATATCATGGGAGGTTGCCCGGTGTTCTTTATACTGTCAACAATCAAGACTAAGAGGTGGGGGGCCTCTGACAGAACTGATAGAGAAAGAGGGATAGAGAGAAGAAACGGTGGGGTGGAGGGGAGGCAGAAGGAGGTCTGTAAGAAGGAGGAGCAGGGGGAGGGAGACAGATAAGGGGTGGTAGAGAGAGACAGAAAAAAAATGAGCAAGATTGGGGTTTAGGGAGCAACAGAGATGTGATTATGATAATAATAATAATAATAATGTTGTTGTTGCTGTTGCTTTTGTTATTATTATTATTATTATTATCATTATTATATGCTAATAGTAACATAAGTATGACGATGACAGTAAGAGGTGCAGATTTTGGGAAGATGGCAAGTTAGTAACAAGCAGTAGTGGAATGTAAAAATGCAATGCAGATGGAAAGGGGAGGAAGACGGGTGGGGGTAGGGGGAAAGGAAAGTTTTAAGTCTACTAATGTAATATATATGTTAAATGTGACACTAAGTAAAGCTTTACTGTGTTTTTAGTGCCCGCATCATCGACTTCCATCAGCCAACAGGGCCCGGTGACACCCACCCTAGGCTGTTTGACTGGGTGAAGCAGTACTTCTGTCAGTGCAATAGTGGCAGCAGACTAACCCCAAGACTTGTCCATACGTCTCTGCCCCCTCTTTATCTCCAGCACCAAGGTAAATTGTATCACTACAAACCATATTGCTTCATCACATACTGTGTTACCGCACAGGATTGATGGGGGTCTTTACATGCTTGAATTTTCATGTTTTTCAAATAGATTTTGTTCTCAGGACTTTACTGAATTTTAGATATGTCTATGTACTACTAATAGATCTGCAACTTGAAATGAGTTGTCTTTGACCTTGGTCGTCTTGTTTTTTTGACCAATCTGTAGTTTTGTACAAGAGCACAACATTAACCTGCATTTTTAAGCCTTACCTTTAAACCTCAACTTAAAAACTAAGAAATGAAACTGAGTTTGAAGCTAGTTTTTAATTTTAGAAACAATTTTGGTTCTCTGCTTCATCCTCCCATGCTCTACTGGCCATCCAAACCATGCCCTTGAAGCTGAAAGATTTTCTCCACTGACCAGCTACCATTACCGTCAGTCAAAATATAGTCATCAGCCAAGACAGCAGCAGGAGTCATATGTATTTGGCCACAGATTACACATCTGGAAGAGTTTAGTTAAAATGTTACTGAGCTCATCAGCCCAGTAACACAGTGTGCGCACACAGATACTATAAGGACCTGCAGACCCTCCTATGTTAATCTTCTTTTATAAAGATGTGAAACAAGTCTGTGTTATCAAAATGTTGTTTTGAGGTTTAAGTGAACATATAAGCAAGAAAACATTTTCAGAAAGTCAACCCTTTCAAACCAAGAGAAAAATTATTTTAAAATATTTTGCAAATCTGAATCATTTTCCTCATTTACACCAGTGGGTTGTTTTTCCTCATTAGTCTATTAATAAGTGGAGGCCATTGCTTTAATACCTTGCAAGGCTGTATGAAGGTTCTTACTGCTATACTGCATCTCAGTTTTATCCCAGTACTTTTCTTGAGCCTTCCTTATTTCATTTCACACTTCTCCTGAGGATCTCCTGTAAAATAGGTCAGTTTCTGTTAAAGGACTGATTTAAGTTCTTTTCTTGCCCAGAGCTTTTTGGGGACATTTAACCACCTTTTTGGGTTGGGATAACTGAGTCAAAAGAGAATTTAAAATAGAATAAGGTTGTGTCAGACAGGTCTCCAATGTCATCAACAGCATCATAAAAGTATTGCTAATCTGTACAATCAAAGCATGATTGGAGAGGTGAAAAGCTGTCCTTAGACCAACACATAACAATTCTCCCTGATATTACCCTTTATAATATAATCTCAGTTTACATGAACGAGACCTTCTACCAAGCTATGCAAACATAATTGGAAAGTATGTGCAGTGTGACTTACATTGTCACTGACTATGTTTACATGCACACAATGTTCCGGTTGTTGATCAGGGTATTAAAGTATTCCAAGCCTTTAAGCCCTTATTTCGGCAATGAGAAACCCAAATAAGATAACTTGGTTCCGCCCTTTTTAACCAGAATATTTTGACATGTATGCACTCTACCCAGGGGCATGCTCCTGTGCGCACGTGTACACAGAAAAGGTAAAAGGTTGTCATTTCTTGAAAAACATGGTGCATAACGGACAACACTGTCTCCTCAGCTTAGTTTGGTGAGGACAGCACCTAAAAGAGTTAAAAAGGCACTGACTGGGATTTTAACTCTTTTAGGTGCTGTCCAAATTGGATCACACAAGGTACTGAAGATAAAATAAGATAAGATATTCCTTTATTAGTCCCACAGTGGGGAAATTTGCATTGTTGCAGCAGCAAGTGGACAGTAAAAGACAGAATGTAAAAAAGCAGCAATAAAAATAAAGAACAATAAATAATAAGTACAAAATAAGAACAAGAAACTGTACAATATTTACAAGGGTGACGGTAAGAAGTGGTTGTATTTTGTTGCACAGATGAAATTGGAATAATATACATGGATATTGCACATAAATGAAATTATTAGTATACATGGAATACTAATAATAATAATATTATAGAGTATTGTAAGTGCAGTGTGTTCAATTGTCCAGGGTGGCAGGGGTGAGGTTTACTGGGAGCAGTGCTTGTTGTAAAGTCTGACAGCTGCTGGGAGGAAGGACCTACAATATCGCTCCTTCACACACTTGGTGTGAAGGAGTCTATCACTGATGGAGCTATCCAGTGCTCTCAGGGTGTCCTTCATGGAGTGGGAGTTGTTGTTCATCAGAGAAGACAGCTTAGCCATCATTCTCCTCTCTCCCACCACCTCCAACGAGTCAAGGGGGCATCCCAGGACAGAGCCGGCCTTCTTTATGAGTTTGTTTAGCTTCCTCCTGTCTGCCACAGAGATGCTGCTGCCCCAGCTAGCGACCCCATAAAAGATGGCTGATGCCACCACAATGTCATAGAGGGTCTTCAGGAGTGCCCCCTGCACTCCAAAAGACCTTAGTTTCCTGAGCAGGTAGAGTCTGCTCTGGCCCTTCCTATAAAGTGAAGTGATGTTGCCTGTCCAGTCTAGTCTATTTTTCAGGTGAACAACCAGGTAAGATGTCACCATTTCACCATTTCTTACTGGAATCTGGGGTTTCTGTTGCTTCTGTCAGTAACATTTAGTATTTGACGGCTCTGGCATTGCGGAGCATTGCTAAATGTTTGAAGGCTATCTTGCCATAGTAGGCAATATTTTTCCAAATCAGTGAAATGTCATTTTTTTTCCAAATATTATGTTGTCTGCTTATATTTTGGCTGTGGGCCACCAGTAGTCTAAGTGCTACTGGTATTGAGTTGTGCAAGTTTGAACACACTGAAATTGAAGGGTTTTTTGGGGTTTTTTTGCCTGATTTTTTTTTCAAACAGATGCCTGCAGATGACTTAAGCTGTGACTTTTGATCTGGAAAACACAATGAGGCCACAGCATCAAGTCTGACTTATTTCGGTTTTAAATTTCATCAAAAAATATCACTGAAAATCGCCATTTACAGGTGTTTTTCCTAAGGGTGTAAATAGGCGTTTCCAAACTGTGCCTTTTGGAGATCTAAAAGGACCCTTGGAAACCATGGTCACAGACCTTGGATAAAAAGGCTGCAAACGTTTGAATGCTTGGACCTACAGTCATAGTTTTAGATTCTAATGAAAGATGACTCTAAATCCCTATTTAGGCTTAAATAGGGCTTAAGTGGACCTTACACAAAGACCTATGCTTGGTGCACACCTCCCCAAAAATAAAAAAATGCAACGCCACAACGCAACCTGCAACAGCTGTGATTAGTCCATTTGGTCGCCATGCACTTCTTGGTACACATTTCAGGCTTCTTTCCTGAGCTTAACTTGAAGAAAAAGAACTCAACTTGACAAAGGTGGAGCAGATTGAGAGGTTACCAAGAAGTCTGTTGATATGTCCATTTGCACAACTCTTCATTGCCTTATTATAAAGGCTGTCGGATGGCAGTGAACTCTTGGAGAGAGATTTTCTTAAGTACTGGGGTTAATTTAATTTAATGCAAAAAGAGGTGGAAAATTCTCAGGGAAATATATGTTCAGCTCGGGAAAAAAATGGCTTCAAGGAGTAGGTATCCAGGTGGAAAAAAGTGCCAGCATTGTCTGACTTTTATCTTCTACTACTAATTTTCTGCATCAGTACTTTTACTGTATATACTTTACATCCACTTCTCTGATAATAAATGAATGCTTTTGCTTCAAGTTTTGGAACATCTTTGCAGTCTACTGATTGCGCTGGCCACAGCACAAAATATTGTTCTGCCATGGCATGACTCCCTGCAGTGACTGAAGGAAAGATATCAGGTCATTTTGAATGGCAATGGCAGCGTTGGTGGAAAGGTATCTTGAGAGGTAGTGCTGATCCACAGGTTCTAAAAGATTTGTAGAAAAATGCTGTACAAGTACAGCCTGTTTGCCATTTGATACCATTCAGAGGGATATATTTGATATGGGGATGACTGTATTATGGTGGTCAACTCTTATTTAGCTGTATGTATATTACTGAGTTTATTATTAACTTTTACTTCAGTAATAAGCACAGAGTTTGATTAACATACATTACATAACAACATTGACATGCCTGGAAATGGAAGCTTGAGGTTGTTGTGCAAGGGAAAAATAGCATCTTAAACAATCACATGGGATTTTGACTTCTTTTCCAGGAAGACTGGCTGGTGGAGGCAGGTTCAGTTTGTGTTAAAGTGGCATAGAACCAAAATTGCTCTCCAATTTCTCTCGTCCATATCCCATAACATCCTCCATGGTGAACTTGATATCTGGTGTCACAGGTTGCTGTCAGAACAATTGAGTGTGCTTCTTTGTAGTTGTAGTAGTTGTACCAAGTGTGCAGTGGTGCCTTGATGTTCACGTTTTCTGTCTATGCTGCCAGCACAATTCAGAAAGTTCCACAAGAGCCAAAAATCAGCTGCAGTAGCCTCACACTGTGCAACTGGGGTGCAGGGAAGGAATTCTGGCTGAAGTGCTTTCCATAAAGCTTTACAGACCTCTGAAATTATGGAGGACCCTAGAAGCTAAAGCCTGTTGGCTGACCTCTGAAATTATGGAGGACGCTAAAAGTTACAGCCTGTTGGTTTCCATTTGAGGGATAAAACTCAGAGGTAGATTGTCATTTTCTGCTTCATGTCTAAAGGCATACTGTGCGTACACTGATGTAAAATTAAGGGCTGTAGATAATGAAACAATTCCTCAAATCTATCTGCTGACATCCATAAGTATCTGAAGTGCATTTCCTCATCCATGTCACTCAGTGGCTGGACAAGCACAGCAAATTCCCCCTCTGTCTGCTTCCATGGGTCCAGTGATCGTGCAGACCATCCTCTCTGCTGTCGTCTTTCTTTTCTGTGTTGCAGTGCTTTAGTAAAAGTAAATTATATTTGACATAGATTAAATCCAACTCCAACATGATACGCTCCATTTCAGTCACCATTGTTACAAATACAAGAACAGAAGCTGGAGGAAGCTCACCACAGTGGCAGAGAGACTCCACTGCCAACTGTTTTGGTGGCAGAACTGCAGAATAACACAGATACATAGAGGGACAAGTATAAATGCTCATGACTGGGTAGGGCACAACATAGGCTCTGCATAGAGCCATGAGCACAACTGTAAATCAGCCTTTAGAGGTATCATATCCCATATCCAAATTCCCTATTTTGTCTTTATTTTCTATTTTAATACATGTGTACTTTATTTATTTATTTTTTTAGTTAAGATAAGACACACAAACCACATTGTAGTGGCTTCTTCTTGAAACAAACTGTGCATATTCACATATAGTCGAGTCAAATCTATTGCTATGGTGAAAAACATTTTTAATTTACACACAAACCCACACATTATTTGTGATAACTTTCAGCATATTTTTAACTATTTAGATTTGATAAGTGATAAACCCTTATAATCACTATTCACATATTATTTGCAACATGCTTGTTATTGTGATAGTCACAGTCAGGGGCAATGCACAAGGGTATGTTTCTCTGTTGTCTTTTCTTGACAATGCCTGCACTTCAGCTGGCCAGCAATGCTGTGCCGACTAACGTGCCCCGCCTGGAGCAGAAGATGGCATGGGTCTGGCTGTCAGCTCCACAACAAGCATCTCTCCAAATCTCTCCAATCAGTTGTTGGAGGATTCTACTCATATCGCTTATGGGAAGAGTGGCAACATTAAAAATTATGATCCTGCCAAAAATTTGTTATCAGTCTCGTTATCAAATGGCATAGCTATTTTAAGAACATCAGTATTTGCATTTCCCTGACAGCTTTGTGGGAATTTCTTAATTTCTGGATGCAAATTTGTACAAATACTTTCAGAATGATCCCAAGTGCTAACTTACAACTCATACAATACAAGGTTCTTCACAGAACACATTTCACATACCAAAGGATATTCAAAATGGGTCTCACACAAACATGCATATCAACAGTTGTTTGAATTGCATAGGTGACATATCAAAGAATTATCTGCATGCTATTTGACCTGGTCAACCTGTCAGCAAATTCTGGAAAAAAGATCTCTGAAGGGGACAGCCGGCCTCTCTGAAGCAGAATATCCCCAGGTTCAGGATTTAATTGGCCATTTGAAATGACAACTTGCTTGGTCTTCATATACAATAAACAGGGCAGACATTTTCTGTCAATGAAGACACTCATTTTGCTATTGTAGGCTGTGGACAGGTCATGGAAACTCTGATCAGGTCAAATGAGTAGTCAGTCGAAACGTCACAAACCTTTTTAATGACCGTTTTAATGTCAGTTTTGTGAGTGTATTTACATCCTAGCTGGAGTTATGACTGAGAAAACCCAGAGTACTTCACACAACTAGCGGGGAATTGAAGTGTTGCAACAGAAGAGTGTTTTTGTATGTAATAATGTGTTTGGACTAAATGTTTTACTGCATTAGATTGTCTGGACCTTTGGCAATAGAAGACCAACAAGACCATGTTTGTCAGGTTTATTATCATTTTACATAATTATGTTTTACACTCTGGTGCTCTTCCAGCAAGCTGTTGAAATGGGAACAGTTTAAGATATTCAGGAGCATTACAAAGAATGCATTAATGAGTGAGAAGAGAGATTTTGTGTTTTGTTTTGTTTTGTTTTTTATTGTTGTCTTTTTTCTGAGGTAGATGGGAAGCCAGTGAAGTGTGTGATGTGTTCATATGTCCACACCCTTATCAGAATCCTTGCAGTACTATTTTGAACATACTGGAGCTTTTGGAGGCTCTTGCCATCCCTATGAGTGCATTAAAGTAAGAAGGAGAAGGCGGATGGGGACAAGTTTTTCTGCATCTGGCAGAGAGAGTGAGGGATGGAGTTGTGTGATTTTCTCAGGAGGTTGCAGGAGTTCCTCTGTAGATGTTTCATGTGTGCCTCAAATATCAAATGAGGGTCGAATTTAACACCCAGGTTGGTATCTGATGAGGAGAGTAGGATATTGCCGCTAGAGAAGGATATAGAGGTGATGTTAGACGACTGGAGCTGGTGTCGGGTGCTGACTAAAATGGCTTCAGTTTTAGAGCTGTTAAGTTGCAGGAAGTTGAGATTCATCCAAGCCTTTATCCCCTTCTTGTAAATGGATGATGGTGTGGCTGCAGAGGAGGTGGGGTCAGTTGTGAGATAACATTGTGTGTCATCAGTATAGCAATGGAATGATATATCATGCTTGCTGATGACATGGCCAAGGGGGAACATGTTGGGGGCGGAAAGGGTCAGGCCAAGGATTGATCCTTGAGAGACCCCCCAAGGCAACAAACTCAGTTCATGCACAGCGATAAGATTGGAACCATTTAAGGGCAGTCAGAGAGTCTGGTGGTGTAAAAGAAAGTTGTGATCAACTGTATCAAATGCAACTGTTAGGTCCAGGAGGATTAGAGGAGATGGGAACTGATGTTCGTAACTCTGACAAGGGCTGTTTCAGTGCTGTGGGCAAAACAGAAACCATGCTGAATTTATTTATGCAGGCTGTTGAATTTTAGATTGTCTGGAGGTCTGAGGGAGAGTGTCTGGGAGATCACTGGCATAGTGTTGATAGTGCCCAGTAGAAAGGGCAGGCTAGGAGGAGAGGAGACAGTTCCATTGAAATGGCCTTGTGGTCAGACACACCCTGGTTACAGACTCAGAGGTTGTCAATTGGGGTAGAGTCAGTGATGACCAGATTAAGGGTGTGCACCCTGGTGTGTGTGAGAACATAAACAAGCTTTCTGAGGTTGAAGCAGTCCAGAAGTTGTAGAAACTCAGCTGATGACGATAAGTCAATATGACAAATCTCCATATATTACAGCACTGGCTGGTGTTGTACAGGGGTCATGAGCAAGTCATGTATCTCTGGGATAAAGGCTGGGTTTGGTGTTGGTGGGCCATAGATAAGGAATATTGTTGTAAAGAAAGGGAAGTTTACATTTAAATGCCAGACATTCTGATAAGAACAGCTTAGGCAGAGGCAGGGAGGACAATTCAGGTTCATTATGGTGGAAAGCAGCTACACCTCCATTGTGACCAGTGCTACAGGCATTTTCCAGGTAGCTGTACCCAGAAGGAGAGGCCTCACTGAGTATTGACTAGACATCAGGTTAGTGTCGAGTTTCTGTTAGGCACATAAGGTCAATCCCATTGTTCAAAATATGATCATGTATGAGACACGGTTAATGTGTAAGTGACTGGATACTGAATGATTTTATTTAAATATTTGGTGAAGTAGAAAGTATTCTTATAGTGTGGAGAACACTGAAATGCACGTGCAGCTTACTGTCCTGCTTGGTTAGAAGCAATCTTGTGGTGGTTTTAGTATCCAGTAGTGACTGTGCTCTGATGATATGTCACATGTTTGACAGTGCATACAGCTGACCAGACTGAAGGAATGGAGTGTTGGTGCTTGCAGGAAACAAACCTCATCTTTTGAGCTGAGTTGCTTTGAGCTACGACAGACTGATCCAGTGATGTGTGCTGTCATTTACAGACCACTGAAGCACAACAAGGATTTTATTAAGGACTTTTCAGATTTTGTTGCTTTTATTCTGACTCATTATGACAGAATTTTAATTGTCGGAGATTTTAATGTGCATGTGTGTTGTCCGTTTAAATCCATGGCCAGGGAGTTTTTGGAGCTGATTGAAGCTTTTCATTTGACACAGCATGTCTCTGGCCCAACACAAGTGCACGGACACACTTT